>CANNZV010000287.1:334906-438921 GCA_947561585.1 Caprella mutica | reverse complement strand
TTAAAAAGGGGTAAAAGGAGAGATTTTTACCCTACATCAGTGTAAAGAAGAAATTTTTACCCTACATCAGTGTATAGAAGAGATTTTTACCCTACATCAGTGTATAGAAGAGATTTTTACCCTACATCAGTGTATAGAAGAGATTTTTACCCTACATCAGTGTATAGAAGAAATTTTTACCCTACATCAGTGTATAGAAGAGATTTTTACCCTACATCAGTGTATAGAAGAGATTTTTACCCTACATCAGTGTATAGAAGAGATTTTTACCCTACATCAGTGTATAGAAGAGATTTTTACCCTACATCAGTGTAAAGGAGAGATTTTTACCCTACATCAGTGTATAGAAGAGATTTTTACCCTACATCAGTGTATAGAAGAGATTTTTACCCTACATCAGTGTAAAGGAGAGATTTTTACCCTACATCAGTGTAAAGAGGAGATTTTAACCCTACATCAGTGTATTGAAGAGATTTTTACCCTACATCAGTGTATAGAAGAGATTTTTACCCTACATCAGTGTATAGAAGAGATTTTTACCCTACATCAGTGTAAAGGAGAGATTTTTACCCTACATCAGTGTAAAGAAGAAATTTTTACCCTACATCAGTGTAAAGAGGAGATTTTAACCCTACATCAGTGTATAGAAGAGATTTTACCCTACATCAGTGTATAGAAGAGATTTTTACCCTACATCAGTGTATAGAAGAGATTTTTACCCTACATCAGTGTAAAGGAGAGATTTTTACCCTACATCAGTGTATAGAAGAGATTTTTACCCTACATCAGTGTAAAGAAGAGATTTTTACCCTACATCAGTGTATAGAAGAGATTTTTACCCTACATCAGTGTATAGAAGAGATTTTTACCCTACATCAGTGTAAAGAAGAGATTTTTACCCTACATCAGTGTATAGAAGAGATTTTTACCCTACATCAGTGTATAGAAGAGATTTTTACCCTACATCAGTGTAAAGGAGAGATTTTTACCCTACATCAGTGTATAGAAGAGATTTTTACCCTACATCAGTGTAAAGAATAGATTTTTACCCTACATTCATCAGTGTATTGAAGAGATTTTTGTTCTTCGTCAGTGTACACAGAATGGGCCACAAAAATGTTTCCGTTTTTTCAAATACTTGTAAATCGTTAACCAATGGACGAAAAAACTGTATCTTGGTCACTTTTTCTCCGCATCTTTTTGTACTATTAACAGGTAAAAACAATTTTGATCTGATGGACTTAGTTTAAGAACAGGTAAGCAAAGAGTGAGGGTGATTTTTTTTTTGTCATTGCGCGAAGGTTATTCTTAGAGCTAACTCTGTGATTTTACTTATTAAAAGGCAGTGAATAAAAGGTAAACAATTATAAGGGTATACATTATAATACAAGGTGCTTACACTTCTTCCTTGGGAACTATTTGGAAATAGAACAACTAGAAAAGGAAATAGAATAAAAGCAGATTAGGATGGACCTAACTCGCCATTAAGTGAATCGTGAGATCGTAGGGAGAGAAGATTGTCTTCGTATAGATCTTTCAAAATGGGTTGAGAACCTTGTTGACCGATGGGACTTAGCCGTGGAAGGGGACTGGCATCGTGTAGCAGAGGATATCACGCACTATAACAATGTCCATGTTGAGGATGCATCCGTTCCATATCGTACGATTTTTAAATACCCTTGGAGGGACCATACGATATTAAGTAGGAGGTTGAAGTTGAAGGGGAAAAAATATTTTTTTCCAATGGTAACGAGTTGTGGGTTAAGCACACGATACCCTCGTGAACCAAGCACTGGACTCGTGGAAGAGTTACTTTGGTGCAATCCAAGCATGTCGTTTGTGAGGATGGCATGTATGGGCATGTCCGTGAAGTTAGGAAACGTCGAGGCTTCAAGGAGACTCCTCTCCTCTGTACAACTCGGATGAAGATGAGCCGATGGCTTACCATATGCTCGTGCTGGCACTGAATTTCCCAGTGGATCAGGTACAGCCAGTGATTGAGCTGGAGACTCAGTCAGTTGAGCAAGAATAACCAGCGACTGAAAATTAGTCATCTGATCAAACTCTGGTAGAACTGAGCAAGTTGGTGAAGCTCTCAGGAGGAGCAAAGACAATCGGGAAGGATTCGTCGTCAACCTGATTGGTTGGCTAGAAATATTTGAGAATAGGTTTCTATCTTCTCACATGTATCGCAAAACCGGTTGACAATAGCGCCACGTGACTCTTTTTGAGACTCAGTCTGACTTCAGGATTCGTGCGGTGAGGCTCAAGCCATATTTGATTGGTAATAAAGTGTGTAAAACTAACGTTTCGTTACTTGCCTAAAGGTAGGCAGTGTTAGTACCTGTT
This sequence comes from Caprella mutica, assembly GCA_947561585.1. Classification (NCBI taxonomy): domain Eukaryota; kingdom Metazoa; phylum Arthropoda; class Malacostraca; order Amphipoda; family Caprellidae; genus Caprella; species Caprella mutica. Next base: position 436,572 of record CANNZV010000287.1, on the reverse strand, counting down.
TTGTACTAGTATTAGTTTTCTTTAGAAGTAAACTACGCAGTGTTTATTTTTTTTACAGCAGCCAAGTTACGGCTCGCTCATATATGATGATTTTGCTTCTTAAAACGCCTCTTCTGTATTTGCATACTTTGCCTTTATCACGGTTGTTGGGTCACAACCTATGTGGCGTGTGGAGAGAGTGTAGGGGTAGGTTGGATGCCATACAAGAGTTCTGGGAACTTGCAACTAGGTTGCACATTTGTTTAGCTTTAGCTGACTACTCAGTGATGTCTTATTGACATCACTGCATCAGGCCAGGGATCTGGGAACTGGGTTGCTCTTATAGATACATTTGAAGCTCTTAGCTCACTAGGTCTTAAGTCTTTACCTGAATAAAAGCTATATGTACAGTAAAAGTGTTGTCCCGACACTTTTTGCTTCATGTAAGAGATTATTTTTTCAATGAATAAATGAACCTGTTTGCTTCCCAGAAGTCTTTGGCTTAGCAGTTGTCCGTTCAAGGCTCCGAGACCTTTCATTGCGAGGATTAGTACACTGTCGCACAAAGTGGTCTCCACCACCGTCGCTTCTCAACGGTCATTTTTGCTGTCATCCACTCACGAACCTCCGAAACCTATAGTGAACATCATCAGAACGCATCACAGCCCACTCAAAATCTCATGCAGACAGTCCTTCGTAGAACTGAGCCATGGAGGAACATAGAACACCATACCGTAGTGTCCGACTCCAGTCCCACTCTCACAGCTGGTCACTTCAGATCGTCGACATTCTCCTAAGGCTCAAGCTTACGCATCTTGAACTGAAGATAAACCTCGTGGCATATCAATCCATACTCAGGGAATATGTGGTCCATAACCATTTCCCACTGAAAACCAGTACCATCGCCACCGCGACGGTAGGCTGTCTTAAAACACGGACAGACCTACCAGCCAGGAGATACTTCACTATCTTCTAGGCCAAACAAACTCGGCCTTGAATCTCCTTTCGAGGATTTCACACTACATGACAACATCATCACCAGTTCCAGAGAACTGACCCACTGCCCTCCCTCTCTATTTCTCTCTAATCTGTTTAAAATTAGACCACGGACAGCTAAATTACCATAGCAGAGTTCATTCAATAAAGCAACAAAACAAATTGAAACTCAACTGCAAGCTTATACTCATTGATGATTTCCTTAATCACCATCAAGCCTCGCTTAATTAGCATTTGAGCCATACCCTTCGTGCACACACGAGATTGGCCCTCAACCGTGCTATCTAGCCAGGAAAACATAGTTCTGGAATCAGCAGCAATCGTGAATGCTTTGAAACCGCATATAATTTGTAGGTTGATTTCACGCCCAGCAGACTCAAGCTCTGAGTCGTTAATGTGGAGATGCTCTGACTTCTTTCGAAGCCAGGTGGAATCTTCCACAATCACGTCTTCCGCCTAGATAGCAGCACCCATACATAGTGAACTAGTATCAGTCCAAACAGTAACATTACTGTTTGGATTGACGTAGCACTGACCCTTTACAGGATCTTCAGAGAGTACTTGATTCACCAGTTCGCTAACTAGCTTACGAACACACTCACTAACAGGTTCGTCCCAGGAACCGTCTGACGCCAGTCGCTACAATTAGCTGCAATGTGGCCTTAGCCAACCCGCCACAAGGTAATGTCCTTTGAGGCGACCACACAGAGAAAACAAGCGTCTTTTCGTCATACCAGAAGATAACTATTCTTACCCAATGTACATATAAAAATGTCTAAAGGCAATCCCAATGACTCGACCACCGATTAGACCTTCAGCTCCTTTCGATTATACATAGTCCATATCGATACAAGTGTTACCTATATCGAGAAGCACTAACAATAGATTCTTGGATCAAAATTTTATCTATATAATGGTCCTTGACACGATGAATTTGATTTCGAAAGAAATTTATCGATAAACGTCATAATCCTCGGCACACACGTCAGGCCAAAGCCAAGCCGCGTTAAGGCATAAGATACCATTATACCTTTCAACCTGGTACTGCAACAGTTTCTTGGAGGCACGAATGACCCTGCAGTTGTCTCCACTTGCGTACCTTCTAGGCCTGCACTGTCGATTCCTCAGTATGGGATTCGACAAATGGATTCAGCTCACTGTAATCAATTACCGGCCTAACCTTGTCCTTAGTTGGCTGGACTACGACCCAACAGTGAAATGACACCATTAACAGGTCCTTTCCACTCTAAATTCTACAAGTCAGCCTTTGGAAATCCAACTTTGAATCTCCGCCGTGTACTTCTTGTATACACCTGTTGTTCGAGCACACTTTTACTCTTTAATACCAATTTGCAGCTATTTTGGCTTCCAGTAGCCCAGTTCCAGCTTCCAATCCATTTACCGTTAGCAGAAACAGCGTCGAAATCTTTATCAGAAATCGACGGTGGTGGAGCCACACGACATGCAATGGAACGTTTCTTTTCTCTTGGAAAAGACTCCACAGCATTTAGTCAGGCTAGGCTTAACTCAGCCGACTAAATAGCGAGAATTGGATCCTCTATCGATCACACCTCCCATGTGACTAACAATGTCGTCACCTAGGATACAGTCAACTCCAAGATTTTCCAATCCTCTGTGAGCAATCGCATGCACACTAAACCCACGGCCGCGAGATCCGGAGAATTTATCGAAACATTTCTTTAATCAACTGTTTTGCTTTAACAAAGAATTATATCCTTTGAAATGTAATATAATTTTGAGAACTTATAGTTTTCATAGTTCTAGAATCTAGATAGTTCTAGATAACTTGTGAAATGAAAGTTAAATAATTAATTAATTAATTTAGTATAGTTTTAACGTCTGTTTCGGAACCAAAAGACATCTCACCGACGTCAAAAGGAAATTAAACACAAGGGACTTGAAGAAGCAGTCAGGATGGAAAGTCGCTTCATAGACAAAGTCAATTTACACTGTCAGTGACAACGCTCATGGATGCAGAAAAGGTACTCCGTGAATGCAGTCAATTATCAAGTAATGTAACTAAAAGGGATACAAGCACCGGTGGCTGCATCCACCGATGGAAGAGGAAAATGAAGAGGTGATAGTAGTTAAATCCTACGAGCCTAACTGACACAAAAATTAAGATATCGTGTAAAAGTAACTTGCATTTAAGATCCTTGTTATTAAAAACTCGACTTTGCCTAGATTTTACATGAAGTTTCAGGAAAGAATAATACAAAAGAACTTAGATTATTTTTGTAATGTTTACGTATGCCAGCTTCACTGACATATAAAATTTTATCTAACTATGTAGTCATATATGAATTGATGTACAAACTTCACCGAGCGTCACAACACTCTGCAGTGTGCACATATATATAAAAAAACAATCATTGAATAAACCACAGTTCCAGCAGTTGTTAAAAATTATATTATGTGCCAATCCGAGTAAATATTTGATTGAGTCATCAGAACTATATTTTCAAATAATTAGCTATCTTTTGATGAAAGCCTATGAACTTGAAAATTTTAAGGCAATGGAAGTGAAAAATAAGTGCATATACAAAAACAAAGGATAAGGATACAATAAGTATCAATTACAATATAATAAGTATTAATTAATGTATGAAAATAATCGGCACATTCTGTTTAGTTGTATATACGTATTTATCCTTCCTTTGTGTTTAGTAGCTGATCAATTTTCCGTTCGATCAATTTCTTTCGATAAATTCTCCAAGACCCCACGGCACACAGCACTACTCCCTTCCATTGCTGAAAGTTTTGGTGTCGGTTGTCGTAAAATGAAGAGGTCGTGCGTCCCTCATGGCCAATCGCCATACGGGTAAACACCATCGTGAACTCACTGCCTGTTTCAACTAGACACAACACAGATTGGCAAAATACAATGGCGTTGATAACTGGCATCTCACGATTCGAAAGTCTACCATGTGCCACAAGTACTCCCAGAGTACCTTTGGCTGGAGAGTTGGCCCCAACTGCTAAAAAGTCCCTTGGACTTAGCTTGTTGCTTAAACCAACATATTCCTTCTCATAAGGATACAAGGAAGGTATTACTCCTCCATGGTTTCTCCGACGCGTGCCCCTTTCCACCCCTTACAAAGTGGTCGGGCTTCTGACAGCTGAAATATAAGTTTTAGCCACTTGAAGAGGGCGTGCTGGTCTGCATTACTTGGTTGGTCTGGTATTAAGTAAGAATGCAAAAAAAGATATTTTTGTTGAAAAGTGTAACCGCATATTATCAATGATCATAAATTGGAAGCGGCGAATAAGGAGTGATCTACATATGTGTGTGTAATGTAATATAATTATATAATAATCTGAGAGAATATACAAATTATCATGATGAAATGAGAAAGTGTTACTCGTTCATTAATACATTTTGATAAGAGAGAAAATAAATGTACAGAATGAAAGTCAAAAAGTATCCTGATTATATATAATAGACCACCAAAGTGAAGTGAGTTGGGTTCCTTTTTAGATTATCGGCGAAATATTCCTATGTTATTTGTACGGGGAGAAAAAATTAGGTGGTAGAATATTCATTACAGCTGACTATTTACTTACTCTTGGACAATTTGAACTCAATATTTCGGTACCTAATATCTAATCGCATTCGTCACAACAAAATTCATCGAAAAGCGTATTTAAATAAAGAAGTTATGAGCAATTTAATTGAAAATAACGTATATGAAGACACAAATCTGTAAAGATCTTTTTACGCGAGAAATTTGAAAAATTTGTTATCAAGTTCTCTCAGGTTTGAGAGTATAACTTATTATTGAAGTAATTTTAGTTATTTTAAACCCTTTATATCTTAGGATAGGATTCTGAAACCTAACTAGTTATTGGGAACCTTCACACAGAGAAAAAAAGCATATTTTTAAGAAAAACAGAAGGCTTTGGCATATTTTCTTTGAAAATTGCTTCCAAGTGGCTTTGATTAAAGGAGATCTACTTCCTTTCGAAGTATTTTTAGCAATTTCTTTACCAGAAAGTAATATTCGATTCATTGCAATGAGGCTTTCTTCTAAGAAAAATTTATCATCTACACAAATCGTTCTCGGATTAAAATAAATAACGTTTCTTCTTATCAATAATGCAAGTGAGCTTCCTGAGATTTAATATTTAATTAAGTTGAAATTTGCGCATATTTTAAGATTAATTTCGTTATATATTCGAATTAGTTGATAAGTTATGATTTTTTTCCCAATAGACCTGAAATAGCCAGGTTTTTAATATATTATAGTATAGTAACCTAAGCAAAACCATTTCGTATGAACACACATAAAATGTGCACTCATCGAATAATTTATAAAATTAGATATGATAATCGGGTTTACTGGATCTTTATTAATTACAAAATTAACGTATCTTTTAAAATTAACTCCGTTGCATAATTCAATGAGCAATAAGTATTTTAAAAATGAAATTGAAGTAGCCAGATACTAATAGGTAAATGTGTGTTTCATTTGACATTAATTCATCTTGCAGTTAAAGTTCTCAACAGGTGATGTAAGATGTGAGAATTTAATTTGCTGTTATAAATCCAAAAACACTTTCATGGCTAACTTAGTTATATTTTGTAAAGTGCGTAGCTTTCACTATTACGATCTACTAGATTAGTTTTTTCTTGAACTATTGTTAATACGTGTAATCAAATAGAACTTTCAAAGGGATAAATTATTAAGAGATAAATAATTGAACTACACTAATCGATGAACGTAATATTAATCGAGTGATTAACTTTGATGTGTGTTGTCGATTTCAATATTTCTAATTTTTGGGTAACTATTGCTACCTAGCTAATTAGATCTGTGAATGTTAGATTTTACCAATATGTAATTTTGTAAATTTGATCTACGGTACTTTGATCTACAGTACTCTGAACTACAGTACTCTGAACTACGGTACTCTGAGCTACGGTACTCTGAGCTACGGTACTCTGAGCTACGGTACTCTGAACTACGGTACTCTGAACTACGGTACTCTGAACTACGGTACTCTGAACTACGGTACTCTGAACTACGGTACTCTGAGCTACGGTACTCTGAGCTACGGTACTCTGAGCTAGGGTACTCTGAATTATAAACTATAGGATATTAAATACTTCTTTATGCTATTTACTTGATGAATAATTCTGATGTACTGTCATGATTTTAGACCTTTTTTTTGGTAGGTACTAAATATAAATTTTAATCATTTCTCGTTTTATGCTGATATTGTCGATACTACGTAATAATTAGTATTGTTTAATGTATAGTTATCTCTATTTATTTTTTTTGATTGAAAAAATTGCATTATATGCGCAATATGTATTGTTTATTGATAACTTATTTGTATCTGTAACTTTAATAAAAATGTATTTATCATTTGCAGTTTTTGTATTTATATCCTTTTATTGAGACTGTGTTCAAATAGCTGCAGAAATTCTTAGGTTTTTATTTTTTTCAAGCAATTTATTATATAGCCTAGCTTCTAACAGAGAAAAATTATTCTTCTTGTAATTTTCGCTTACCCCGAAACTAGAAAGAATATAGGTACAGTTTAATGAAAGAAATATAAATTAATTATTTTTTTTAGAATTCCAGCAAACAAATATAAGATTTAAACGTATAGTATCCCAGCTAACCATATCCTCTGTCCCGCGTGGGACAGAGGGGGACATCCCTCGCTAGCGAGGGACAGAGAGGGACGTGGGATTTCAGACGTCTCCAGACGTCTGAAATCCCACTCACGTCCCACCTCTTACACAAGCGGGATGTCCCTCGTCTGTCCCACGTCTTAAATCCCACTCACATCCCGTCTTTCCCACGCGGGATGTCCCCGTCTGTCTCACGTGGGATGTCCCTCTCTGTCCCACGCGGGATATCCCTCTCTGTCCCTCGTCTGTTTTACGCGGGAAAAAGTTATACCAAAAAGGTATATCTATCTCAAGCTTTATATACGTATCATAACTAGGTAGGTATTCATAAACAGATGTAGGTATCTAGGTAGGCATTGATGAATAATACTAGGTAGTAGGTAAGTAGGTACGGATTGATGAACACTACCTAGTAGGTATATTAGGTAGGTAGGTATTGGTAAACACTGGTAGGTATCTAGGTAGGTATTGGCAAACAGTTATAGGTAACTAGTTAAGCATTGATAAACACTAGTTGATAACTAGTTAGGTATTGACAAACGGTTGTAGGTAACTAGGTAGGTATTGATGAATACTAGTAGGTAACTAGGACCTAGACTGGTATTTATATACAGTTGTAGGCAACTAGGTAGGCAATGTTAAACACAAGAAGGTAACTTATTAGGTATTGAAAAGCAGATGTAGGCAACTAGGTAGGCATTGATAAACACTAGTAGGTAACTAGGTAGGTATTGACAAACAGTAATGTAGGTAACTAAGTAGGTACTGATAAATATTACGTAATAGGTAAGTAGTGATAACCACCAGTAGGTACAGATTGGTGGTTATCACTTTTAGGTTACTAGGTAGTTATAAATAAACTCTAGTAAGTAACTAGATAGGTATAAGGTAGTGATACCACCAGAACGTAACTATAGGTAAGATTAATTAACAGTGATAGTTAATTAGGTAGTTAATAACATTAATTAACATTATCAATACAAATATTAATAAATAACTTTATACACATTCTTATCATTTACATTAAAAAATGAAAGATACCAAAATGTAGAATATTAAATTATATTTATTTAAAATAATTTTAAGAAGCGCGCAAGTTATCAAGTTGCATAAAGATCATTTCAATACTACTTCTACCATGTCCAGGATGGCTGAGTGGTAGAGTCGCAGGCTTCAATAGTACATCACACTAGAGTCCTGAGTTCGATTCCCGAGATACCACTACAATTCTTTCTCCATTTCTTCCCATTTAATTTGTATATAACAATATGTAATATAAAAATAATTGATATACAGCCTAATGTATTATGTGGGAAAGAATAAACGAGGTCACTTTGAATTTTATTAGCAAAAACCGTGGAGTTTTCAGTCAATATTTTGAGATTTCACACCGTTGCATAACATAAGCACTTCCCACACGTAGTAAGAAAAAAGATGCCAATTAGTGAATAGTAAATGACTACATAGATTCCAATGTGATTTTTTTTGAATATTCAAAAACAGTTCCAGTTAAATAATGTCGAATACGAAATTTTCCTTTCGAATAAAGTTAACATTACTATTAAGCCAGTAATAACAATATGACATGTATTTTAATTTCTTCAACACTTTTTTCAAAATCTAAAAAAAATTCGTATCATTCATTATATTATATGTTTTACAACATTTAACTTAAGCTAAACAGCGCTTAGCGTATTTGCCTAACATAACTTCGAGATTATCTAAAGTAGCTATTATACCTTAAACAGTAATTAGGAATAATTCCTTCGATCAAACTATTTTGCATCGCAAACCTAACGAAATATTGGGAAAAAGATGGAAAAGTTTTAACTGTATCATTGCAGGTTTCATGATTTTTTGCGGCAATTGTATTGTCAAATTTTCCACAGCTTTGAGAGTTAGAATAGTTTGGTTTGTTCTACTTAAATATTCATTAATGATTGCTAAGATATAAACCACGATATTTCATCGTATTTAATTTTCAATCTTGCTTTTGTTATGATATTTAAGGTAGGCCAATCATGATTCATGACACACTTTATACAAGTTTGGGCTTGGGACTACATCCGCACAGAACAGATGCAACAGATTGGCCCATGCGGATCGAAATGCAACTGCACTAAACATTTCATGTGTATATTATATGCAAGAATTTAATCATGGGACATAGAAACAATATTTTATAAACAAATGGTCAATGGTTAGTAGGCAAAAAATGAAGAATGAACTTCTCAGTTCTTTTGAACTATTTATTTATTCAGAACTTTACTATCAAAGCTCAAAAGCCATTGAAGATCAAGGTCAGGAAGATATTTAACAACAATTCTAGTAGAGAAAAGAAACATGCCGAAAGATACTGGTTTTCACAAAATTCTTTTTAATTTCTACCTTGTCAGTTTTTAACGCTACTAGCAGTTTTAGAGGACATTTATACTCTTCAACTAGGAGATCAGATTTTTTACTAGACTTAATTTACTATCACCTCTTCATTTTCCTCTTCCATCCTTGAGGGCATTCATCGGTGCTTGTCTCACTTTTATGTCACATTACTTGGTAAGTGACTGAATTCATCGTGCAGCCTATCTGCATCCATGAGTATAGTCATTGACTGGTGGTTGGTAACTGTATATGGAGTTACTTTTTTCTCTGACTGCTTCTTTGAGTCCATTGTAATTTATTATCCTTTAACGTGGTATTATAACCTTGGATTCCGAAACGGACGTTAAACCCTTGACTAAATTTATCAAATTAAATCGCAATATCATTCGATTCATGAATTACCTTTAAAGATTTATTACTTATTTATACCCTTTATTCTGCAATTTTGTAAAGAGAGGAAAGGACTCTCGAGAATGGGAATTCGGATGTAAACTTCAATCCTCTGACCTGGCTAGACGAGTTTGCTCCATTGGTATATTCGCAATAGATTCTTTTTATATTATATTCTTTTCGCAGACAATCAGAGGAGTTCTAATTTAAACAACTTAAGATTCATGTAAATATTATATGAAACCTAAAATTTTTAGTGTTCATTTGTTAGTTTAACGTTTCTTTGTTGGTTTAAAACTAATTTGAGTTTTTTTTATGACTTTTTTTATGAGCTGTCCAATTATCTTAAGCGAAAATTAAAGCTACCCTCGTTAGGATATTAGTCTTATTTTGAATTTAATTCAAATTTAATATCCAAATCAAATTGTTCGCTGAATGATTAACTATTTACTGGAATAACTCGAGGTTTAATTTAGCAAAATAATTTTGAAAATCTGCAAAAGGCAATTTATGGTGAATCGAAATCGAAGACTCAAATCTGAAAGGCATAAGCATTTGCAACAAATAGAATAAAGAATCAATTTATTTAACAAACACTTTACAAATCAAATTAAATTCATAAGCGTTAAAATAATTAATAAAGATTTTTACAGGTAATATATAACTCTATAGTAACAGTTATAAAAAATCAAGTTATATACAGAAGTTCCTATATAAATTTGCTATTCATAATAAGTATATACAGACAGTTTTATAGATCAATGAATCTATGAATGTTGGTGTACGGGAATACGTAAATATGGAACAAGCATTTAAAACAAACTAAATATAAATTTAATTATAACAATGAATTAATGAACCGATTCGAAATGGAAAATAAAGTTGTATATGTCTAAACTAATACCATCTAATAAATATAAAAATATTAAATAATCCGATATTGATTTCCTAATATTTAGTGTAACCTCCTTCGACTTCCAGACACTCTTCTTGCGACGAGGCATACTTTTAGCTAGATTTTCAAAGAAATAAGGAAAATTTCTAAGTTTATTCCACATGCTGGCTACGTGCTGTTCAAGAGCTTCAGGCGATCTTTCATTGACCTGGTCCCACTCGTTGACTATCCAGCCCCACACATTTTCAATTGGATTAAGATCCGGATTTCTTGCCGGCCAGCGTAGGTGTTGGAAGTCGCCATTTCTCTGACCTATAGTAAGTCAGTATAGTATAGTCTCTGACTTATATAGCACAATCCTATAAGTAGACTCGATTTCACGTCCTTCACTCGAATAAGAAATCTCTACTTGCATTTTCTAACTTTTATCTCAAACCAATAGTTAATCTTCTCATAATTAAGGGAATGTTTCATATTTATTCCTTTGTTTGATGTGCCTGAAAACATTATTTACCACTGAATAGATTATGCGTTCCATTAGTATTTGTGTATGGTAAAAAATATAGGATGAAATTTGTAAGTTTCAATATTTAATGTTGTGCGGTGTATGTTCCATATAATTTGTGGCAGATTTGAGCAAAACCCACGCTTCAATTCCCATAGATGTAAGGAGTTGGAAGTTGAAAAAAAATCTGTGATCCACTACTTATTTTTCATGTATGATATCAAACGAAAATAATTAGAAACAATTCAGACTCACTGCAGACAAAGAAACACCTAAATTAGCCTCTCTTCAACAATAAAAATGACCAAGTCAATTTTCAATATAGATCTGATCTCTAGTCATCAGCGGTACGTGTTACATATTTTTCCTATATTTAGTCAAATAAATCATAATTTGTGATTTACTAACTCTTAAAATAGGGAAGAATAGTGAGTAAAATCTAGTTTGATGACTGTGTCGAAAAATTAGACTAGTATGAAAGATTTTGCAGTTGCCCCAACCCCTCCGAACTAGCTAGTGTAGTGCTCCACACTTAGGGAGCTGTGGTGCTGTAGTGGCAAAGAACGAAAAACCTTCAACTGATTCTCTAAAGCTACTGTTCTCAGTTTCTCCACTATTTAAAACCTAACAGCCGGCTAATTAAAACATTAATTAGGGATAGCTCTCAATAGCGGGCAAGAGAAAGAAATATTAATTAGTTATATATTTATTTAAAATAATGCGGAAAATATTTACACTGAATTAAATAGATTTGAAAAATTCCAAGTTGAAAAATAGGGATATTAAAAATGTAAGAATACAGGTGATAACGTAAAAACCGTGAACACTTACTTTATTTAACCACAAAGTTTAAAGAACACCTGTATTAAAAGTAATGGGATGAAAAAATGAATTTTTAATAATACTATATACCTATATGAAATCGCAGTCTTGTCTCAAAAAAAAAAAAACGTCAAGCAGTCATAGTCTGTTGTTACTGTGGGTAGGGATAATAAATTCACAGAAACAATGACAAGCTGGTGCAACTTATTACACGGACTTGCCAAAAATACACCTATATAATTAATACAAAAGAAAACGCAATATTTATAACCGTACAAACAGTCAGAATAGTACCAATAATTAGAATAGTACCAATAATTAGAATAGTACCAATAATTAGAATAGTACCAATAATTAGAATAGTACCAATAATTAGAATAGTACCAATAATTAGAATAGTACCAATAATTAGAATAGTACCAATAATTAGAATAGTACCAATAATTAGAATAGTACCAATAATTAGAATAGTACCAATAATTAGAATAGTACCAATAATTAGAATAGTACCAATAATTAGAATAGTACCAATAATTAGAATAGTACCAATAATTAGAATAGTACCAATAATTAGAATAGTACCAATAATTAGAATAGTACCAATAATTAGAATAGTACCAATAATTAGAATAGTACCAATAATTAGAATAGTACCAATAATTAGAATAGTACCAATAATTAGAATAGTACCAATAATTAGAATAGTACCAATAATTAGAATAGTACCAATAATTAGAATAGTACCAATAATTAGAATAGTACCAATAATTAGAATAGTACCAATAATTAGAATAGTACCAATAATTAGAATAGTACCAATAGTTCAAGGTAGGTAGAGCGTTACCGCTAGTTCAAGGTAGGTAGAGCGTTACCGCTAGTTCAAGGTAGGTAGAGCGTTACCGCTAGTTCAAGGTAGGTAGAGCGTTACCGCTAGTTCAAGGTAGGTAGAGCGTTACCGCTAGTTCAAGGTAGGTAGAGCTTTACCGCTAGTTCAAGGTAGGTAGAGCTTTACCGCTAGTTCAAGGTAGGTAGAGCTTTACCGCTAGTTCAAGGTAGGTAGAGCGTTACCGCTAATTCAGGGTAGGTAGAGCGTTACCGCTAGTTCAGGGTAGGTAGAGCGTTACCGCTAGTTCAGGGTAGGTAGAGCGTTACCGCTAGTTCAGGGGAGGTAGAACGCTAATTCATCTACGTAGGACAAAATTCAGTTTCTAGTTTCGTGATTTGGAAACCTTCCATATACTTCTTTATTATCCCTTGTACCTCTTTATACACTCCGCTACACCAGCTGTAAAAGAACGAAAAGCTGGTGTAAATAATGGGGAAAACTAGTACAGGTTAAATAATAAAAATACAGTAATCAACTCTCAGAACGTCCTACAATTACAAAAACTTACGTGTGATCAATCTTCAGAGCGAACTACCGCTTTTATCACTTAATTGCATAATAAAACAGTGGTCAACTAGATAAACCCAATTTGCAAAACTCGTGACCGGGGGGGGGGCTCTTGACCGGGGGGGCTCTTGACCGTACCCCCTAATTATAAACCCCCCACTTTAATCACTAGAAAAAAATCCACACATCACAATATTAAAACGCACAGTACAAAACTAGATCCAAAAATTTATTCAGATTAGTGTGATCGGAAAATTAGTCCCCTATATACCTACATCCTAATTCTCCTGCTAAGGGACCCCGAAATTCAACCTTACGTTTTAATCAAGACTAAAAACAAGAAACTAATAGTTTCTTGACTAAAAATCTGACACTTCAGTGCTCCGTGGGGAAACTGACGAGGAAGGAGCGTTACATGCAAGAAATTGAAGAGGAAAAATAATAGCTGACTACGAAACCAACATTTCAATATTTGGGAGTATACTTGATCTAGATGTCATGAGGGTAGCCATTGCTCTCAGAGTGGGTGCCAGAATTTGTGTGCCTAATTCGCTGCAGTGATAATGAGATGCATGTTAGAGGACTGCATGGCCTGTCTTCAGTGTTTTGTAGGTACAGTTCTGGGTGTAACCCGAGACATGCGGCAATGAATGATGTTGTAAAGCGGGCTTTGCAGAGAGCAGGACTCCCATCAGTACTAAAGAATGGAGCCTTCTGGCCAGATGGTATTACTGGCTTTCCTTACATGAATGGAAAGAGTCTGATTTTGCACGTCTGTTGACACATTTGCCGAGACACACCTCGATGATTCTAAGGTTGAAGCTGGATCAGCTTCTGGGGCTGCGGAGAACCGTAATCGTCAGAAATACTCCGCCCTTGGTGATGCTTAAATATTTTAGCCAATTGCTATTGAGAGAAAGGAGCGTACGTCAGTACCACCTCCTCAATTATGAAGTCCATAGGTAGACGACTAGACGCCTTGTTGAGACAACGAAATGGCTCAAATGGCTCTCGCTATTCAGAGAGGGAATGCCTTCAGGCTTCAGCATCCTCTCAGCCGCGAAAGAGAATTTTTAGAGGGTTGGGTTCTCCCCTTCGAGGAACTCAACCCCTCACTTGTAGTTCAGGAGGAATTTCTTCTTCTATACAGATTTTCTCCTTGTTTTTAATGGACAAATATTGATTTTTTTTAAATAGTGTTTTTGCAAGCAAATCAGGCTATTTCAGCAATCAAATTGCTCCCTACGATAAAATTCCCTTTTACCATACCTCGATTTCTTTCTATTCAACTCAGCAAAAATGAAAGCAGTATTTAAATTTTAGATGCAAAATATTGGACGATCATGTATATTGTTAACGTTTATTTGGTCATGATGTATTTGTTTCAAAGTTCAATTTGAATATTCAGTTTTATATGTATAAACTTTCTTAAAAATTTGTGTTGTATATTTTGCTTGGGCCCCGAAATGTTGTAATTTGGATTATGTTTTGTCTATTGCCATTTTCACTATGTCCATCATTTTTTCAACGCTCCTTGTGGTTCTATAGGATAAAACTAGGGTCTTAACCTTAAACTATGAAGTTCAGTAGACTTCATCGCAGTTTCCATTCAAATTCACCTCTTCATTCTCCTCTTTTATCCGTAAGTTCACACATAGGTGGTTTTCTCCTTTTTCGTCTCATTTCATTGGTAAGCGACTGAATTCACGGAGTAGCTTTTCTGCATCTATGAGAGCTTTATCACTGACTGTTTGTAGGTTATTTTTGATTGTGAAGCCAGCTTTCTTTCTCACAGCTTCTTCAAGTCGTCCCTTGTATTGGGCTTTCTTTTGACTTTATTCGTTTAGCCGTTGGTTCAGAAAAAACAGACGTTAAGCCCCATACTAAATAAATTATCATCTATTACATACGGGGTTTTCTTTTCCTGGGCTTAATAATTGCCCTGTGCCCAACTATTGTCCTGGACCCAATTATTTGCGGGCCCGATTGTCAATGCACCTTTCTTTCATAACGTATCCTTTTTTTATAGCTCTTCCATATGAAGATTGTGAAGTTTTCCTAAACTATTATTTTTTGGTTCACCCTAGTGTATGTATTTGCCACCGACCTTTCTCCTCTATCGTCGATCGTGCTGTGCAATCTGTGGATTCTTATTTAGTGCAACCAGCGATCGATCGCTGCACGTTCGAGGGATATTGAAGACAGCCTTGACAATAATTATTTTTAGTTAGGTTAGTGGTCTGGGGACAATTCCGTCCTTCCCATGCTGAGTTCGACAATGACAAAATATAATATTACTGTTTTACTGTTCAATAAAGCAACCTAAGTAAAAGATAAAGTATTTATTTTACACTTACCGAATCCAATGAGGGTGATAAGCCTTCATGAGCCTCCAACCGGACCGCTAACCTAACCTTATGTAATAATTATTAATGCTGCCTTCAATGTTCATTGAACGTTCAGTGATAGATCAATGGTTGCGGTAACGATGGATTTATAAATGCGTAACGCGAATGGTGGGTTGAATATTAGTGATAAAATTGTGGAATGAATGTTCTTAATGATTAAATGTAATGGAATTAACTGTGCAATGAGATAGAACAGAAATTTCTTCACGAAATCTTTGGTTATCTGGAATAAAATCTTTTGTTTGAAAACTAATTGCGCAAAAAGGTAAAAATGCGAGAATTAATAATATGCTTAAGTCAAGAATTTGTGCACTATGTTATTTTACTTATTTACAATTTTAAAATGTATAGCTTTACAAGTTTACATAGTAATGTAAGAGGTAATATTATTCCTATTTAACTCTGTACTATAGGAGGAGAAGTATGAGAGGCAGATGGGGGGGGGGGGGGGAATTTTTATAATGTCTCCAGCTTCTGTAACTAATAAGTAATAGCTGATTGTTGTTGTGCATTTAACTCTTAGATGGTGAATTTAATTTCCTAAAATTCAGTGCAGGTATTCATTTGATTGTATCCTTGGCATGAATCACTAAAATTTCATGAAATTATAGTTTTTTTTCTTTTATATCTAACTCTTCCCAATAAAGAATAGTTTTATCTATTTCACTAAATAGCTAAGCCTAATTTTTTCAACAGATTTATACGAAAATAAATGAACATAGTGTGAATCCATAAATCTACTCTATTTCTCTACTAAAGAGGTATAAACACGAAATTTTACTCAGCATGTGGTTGGTGTTACACACTCTACGCCAAAATTAAAAAATCATTTGACTAATTATATCATTAACTAATACTACAAATTAGCAGTGAAGAAATTTGTTTGAAACATGAACAACTTTATTTACTGTCAATACACCTCAGAAGTTCAATGCATTATTACTGGCAATGATAATATAGGGATACTAGTTAGGTATCCTGAGTGTTACTTTAGGTCACATTACTTTGTAAGTGACTGTATTTACACAGAGTAACTTTCATAACCATTTGGTGGTAGTAGGTGACTTATTCACCTCAATTAGATACCACAATCTGAATAAATCAAAAAGAAGGGGAAAGACTGATTATCACAGAAGATGAAAAGGTCTAATTTAAATTAAATGCAATTATTTATACTAGATAAATTTTTATTCTTGTAAGTAAAGGAGGCTGGATTAGAAATAAATTTTGAATATGAAAATTAATTTATACCTCGATGAAGAAGTGATATGCACTATATATATATTGATACTTTTAAATTCGTGCTTATTTTCATGATCATGAAAGATTAGTGGAAAATTTATTCACTTTATTCAAATTTTCTAATACTGCAAACTTTTATATCAATTTTGCATAGAATCCCATAACGGCTTCTCCTGAAAGCTGTTAGAGGTGAACGGACGGATGAGAAACACAAAGAGCTTCTTTAGGTTCCTGGATGTAGAAATTCCATTTATTCTTATATCATGTTTATATATTAATTTGGAAAACGTAACCTTCAATTTTTTTGGATCTGTACTGTAGGATTGAAATGTTCACTTGAAAAGTATTTTATCTAATCATCTAGGCTATACATTAACTATTTTCTATCTGACTACTTCTTCGAAGTCCCTTGTATCTCTTTCTCCATTTCATCTATTTGAGTCAGAGTAGAATTCAGAATCTATGATTCAGATAATAAATAATGTTTTGCGTTGGAATTATATGACTGGACTAGAAAATGAATGAGTATCAATTCACAAACAGTGAATTAGAGATTCTTACCGAAGTTAATTAAGCAAAGAAAATATATTGAATACTTTGAATAAGATATATTTGTTATTTTTTTCTTTTTTAATATTGTGAAGAATAGCTGTATATATAAATTACCTTAAATAATTTTTGGGATATCCATAATAATTAATTTATGAAGATATTAAAACAACCCTTTCTACACTCCTATAAAGCGGGAGCAGCAATGACTCCCTTTATTAAAGATTCCTCTACGATGATCATAGGTACGACTGTGTATTCAATTTAGAAGTTGAAAAACTTTAACAAATGTAGTTTTAATTTGCCTGACTGTTTATATTGAATGGGGGGTTAGTGTAATAAAAGCTGATAGATATTAAATCCAAGGAAGCCAAATATTTTTCGTGTTATGCCAAACGCAATATAGTTATAAGATTTTAATTTTTTACTAATAGAAAATTATGAGTGGAAATATATTTTGAAGATAAAAATCAATTAAGTCATAGATTCTACTCTTTTCATCAAAATTTGATATACATTAAATCGGTCGTATCCCATTAGTAGTTTTAGGTAACCACTCAATTAGCGTATCTTGAATTTACTGTTTCTCAGCTACACTTAATCGAAAAATAAGAAAAATATACATAGCTCATCAGAATAGTTAAAATAAATATAGATTTCATCAAAAGCATATGATATTAAGTTTATATTAATACGACAAAATATAATTTTCTCCATCTTCAAAAATATTCAACAAAATCACTAATTGGTATCTATGTAGTCATTTACTATTCACTAATTGGCATCTTTTTTCTTAAATTCTTACTACGTGTGGGAGGTGCTTATGTTATGCAACGTTGTCAAATCTCAAAATATTGACTGAAAACTCCACGGTTTTTGCTAATAAAATTCAAAGTGACCTCGTTTATTCTTTCCCCCATAATACATATACACTATATGCAACATAGTAAGAAATTGCAATAATGATTAGTATGATCTTTTTAATTTCTTATACATATTTATATACCCCAATTAACCGAAGTAGTTTGAGCCAAAAGAGAGATATGTCCCCCTTGCAGAGGGGGACATCCACACTCTGTCCCACGTCTTGCAGAGGGAGACATCCGCACTCTGTCCCGCGTCTTGCAGAGGGGGACATCCGCACTCTGTCCCACGTCTTGCAGAGGGGGACATCCACACTCTGTCCCACGTCTTGCAGAGGGAGATATCCCACTCTGTCCCACGTCTTGCAGAGGGAGATATCCCACTCTGTCCCACGTCTTGAATACTCACTCTGTCCCACGTCTTATTTCCCTCTTCCCTCTATAGCGAGGGACATCCGCACTCTGTCCCACGTGGATCCCGCGTCTTGAATCCCTCTATAGCGAGGGACATCCACACTCTGTCCCACGTGGGTCCCACGTCTTGAAAACGGAGTGGGGTAAGACGTGGGACAGGTGGATGTCCCCCTCTGTCAGAGGAGACAAGACGTGGGATCAGACGTCTTGCAGAGGGGGACCCCTGTGCAAATGAAGAGGGTTAGACGTCTCAAGAGTGAGTAAATAGTGAGCTGTAATGGATGTTCTACCACCTAATTTTCTCCCTGTACGAATTACTTATATTATTTCGCCGATACTCTAAAAAGGAACCCAACTCACTTCACTTTGGTGGTCTATTTTAAATAAAATATGAGTAGCTTCCTGGAGTGTGGCATGAGTAAGAATGGAATATTATTCCGTAAATTATTTTTACAATTTAAAATACTTATAATTAAGTTGTACTCAAACTTCAAAGTAATTATATTATAATAAAAACGTCGGGTAGAACTACTTGAAAATTTACAAAATTTACATAATTTACAAAACCTCTTGAAAATTATACTTAAAATACTCATAACTTACAACTAATGAAAAACAATATTTAATCTTCAAACGTTATTACACTCACTATTTAATAAAGGAACACTCTAGAGTATATCCCATACTACACATCCCCCCCCCCCACTTGAAAAAACAGGGAAAGGGGTCATAGTAATTAACCCCATTACAGGATATTTAGGTATGGTAACAATTTTTTATTATTATAAAAATTGTGAACGTTTACTATGAATGTAGTTGAGATTTAATGTTTAGATAAATAATTATAGACTATAGACTCTCTATGTGTGTTACCTCATTTATCCCATAGCACTCTATTGGTGTGGTGCCTCGTGTATCCCATAGCACTCTATTGGTGTGTTACCTCGTGTATCCCATAGCACTCTATTGGTGTGGTGCCTCGTGTATCCCATAGCACTCTATTGGTGTGTTACCTCGTGTATCCCATAGCACTCTATTGGTGTGGTGCCTCGTGTATCCCATAGCACTCTATTGGTGTGTTACCTCGTGTATCCCATAGCACTCTATTGGTGTGTTACCTCATTTATCCCATAGCACTCTATTGGTGTGGTGCCTCGTGTATCCCATAGCACTCTATTGGTGTGTTACCTCGTGTATCCCATAGCACTCTATTGGTGTGGTGCCTCGTGTATCCCATAGCACTCTATTGGTGTGTTACCTCGTGTATCCCATAGCACTCTATTGGTGTGTTACCTCGTGTATCCCATAGCACTCTATTGGTGTGTTACCTCGTGTATCCCATAGCACTCTATTGGTGTGTTACCTCGTGTATCCCATAGCACTCTATTGGTGTGTTACCTCGTGTATCCAACAGCACTCTATTGGTGTGTTACCTCGTGTATCCCATAGCACTCTATTGGTGTGTTACCTCGTGTATCCCATAGCACTCTATTGGTGTGTTACCTCGTGTATCCAACAGCACTCTATTGGTGTGTTACCTCGTGTATCCCATAGCACTCTATTGGTGTGTTACCTCGTGTATCCCATAGCACTCTATTGGTGTGTTACCTCGTGTATCCCATAGCACTCTATTGGTGTGTTACCTCGTGTATCCCACAGCACTCTATTGGTGTGTTACCTCGTGTATCCCATAGCACTCTATTGGTGTGTTACCTCGTGTATCCCACAGCACTCTATTGGTGTGTTACCTCGTGTATCTCATAGCACTCTATTGGTGTGTTACCTCGTGTATCCCATAGCACTCTATTGGTGTGTTACCTCGTGTATCCTATAGCACTCTATTGGTGTGTTACCTCGTGTATCCCATAGCACTCTATTGGTGTGTTACCTCGTGTATCCTATAGCACTCTATTGGTGTGTTACTGTTTTCAATATCTTTAATTTTTGTACTATGTTGTTTATTTAAAGTTCATACGATACTGATATTTAAATCTTTAAATATTAACAAGTTACCTTAGCTTCTCCACGCCATAACTAAATATTATATATTTTACTTGCCATCCATTCCCCTTTATACTATTTGGAAGCATTTCTCTACTGTTTTTCTACACAATATTTTCCCCAGAGTAAATATTGTGTGGACAGAGTGTAGTGTTTCAGTATTGTTGTTTATTGCTTCACTTTGCACAGATTCTCGGCATCTCCCACAAAAAATACCCTACTCTCTGTATCTCTCTCTAATTTCAGTAGGGAACTTCCCTATTTATTTGCGCTTCTCGTGTAGTTCAGTTAGTTTAAATTCGCCTGGAAGTATTTTAAACACTTTCTCATGAAGACCTGCTAACAAGAGTAAGAATTTCGTTAGCATTTTAGAGAAAAGGTATTGTATAATGGACTTTGTTTTTACAGCACCTTCCATTGGAAGAGGAAAAAGGAATAAAGTGAAGAGGAAAGGAATTAAAGCTGGTTTGCAACATAGATATCTTAAAGAGTTATAACTATTTCATAAATTGGATTATTGCCTCTATTACCTTCAGCTCATTTTTACTGGATAATGAATTAATGAGTTCTAATGAACAAATCGTTTGCCGATGGTAGAAAAGAAATTCAAAGTCCCATTAAGTTGGAGATTTAATCGACATCAATTTGAATCTTTTAAGTGGTACTTTCTAATTAGGTGTTTTTATGTTCCTGAGTTAATAAAAGAGAATCTCATATGAATTTCTATTATAAATCATTGTGGTTTCAAATATGCTGAAAAAAGCTTATTACCGTACGTGACTGTAAAACTTATATTCCTTATAATTATTAAATGTATATTCGCGAAAATGAATCAATTTATATAACTAGTAATAATTAAAATTTCTTCCCCACAAACAGCAATAATTAGAGTAATATAGAATTAGTATTAATATCAAATTTAACATAAATACATGCATATGATAAATCACAGGTTTACTTGTAGTAGAGTATACCTATACTGTACATAGCTACTTATCTTTATCAATATTATCAACATAACGATCGGAAAATTACGACTCTCACATTTGTGATTCAAGTGCCTTACCTTCTATAGAGGCAATTATATTATGAGAAAGAAACACTGAAAATAAAGTAAATAATATCATAATAGTTTGAAACAGAAAGACAGGCATGCGCAAGTTAGTGTTAAAGTTTCTCTAGGATTGTAAACTCATTCCAGCATACAAACAAATAAGATTTATTACCTTTTAAAAGCTAAATAAATAACATTAAAGTAGAGATGAAACATTGATAACTTTTTCAGAGATAATTGTTTCAAGTCTGAAACCACACTGGTGTAAGTAGGTTGAGCAGAAAAATTAAATGAACATTTAAAATCTCTATCGATGAGTTCATTGAAACAATAACAGAATATACTTTTACATTTTATATTTAACAACAATCCTTTCTCCCATGTTTAATCTCCCTCGCTAGCAATGAAGATAAGTATGTACGACGGATCTCCAACGTGGGTTGCGAGAAGCGAGATTGCTGGATAATTTTGATGTCATAAGACATCAAATATCCCGCATGTGCACACCACCTGATACTCCTCAGGGATCCTGCGTCAGAAATAAGATGTCAAATTAAAGATGGCTTGCTAGTCCACGTCTTGAAGACGAGAGAACTCGAACTCTTAGCATCTAGTCCAGAGGTCTGCAACCCTATCGACTCGGCCATCCTGGTCCTGGAGACGCTATAGGAATGCAAATGAACTTAATGCAATATGATAACGTTGCGTGCCTTACAGTATTATTATAAATAAATATGATCATATATTTTACGAATTGTGTATCTATTCTTTAAGAATGAAAATGGTGAAAAATCATGTGAAGTTTTATATGGATAATATTAACTGAAAATGTAGGTACTGTAGCGGTAGCTACGTATATAGGGAGTTATTATTACTACTTACAGAAAACCTAGAAGCTGACCACAGGATTAGCGGAATAAATGAAACAAATGTTGAATTCAAAGTGGATGCACTTATAAAAGATTTAACAGAACAGAACAAGGTAATATTCACACAAATAATGGGGGTATCACACATCCCAAGCAACCAGTCTATGTTGGCCCCATGTGGGCACTACATGGGTTTGTGGGTTGAACATGGCACATGGTAAAACAATATGGGCACTACATGGGCCCAATGTGTCTTTTCCATCAGTCGAACTGGCAGGTAGTACCCACGTGGGGGATATGTGAGAGCCCCATATGCTCAAACTTACATGTCGTACCAATATTTTAACAAAGTGGCGTTTCAGTGCTGAATATATTACTATCTTTTTCAGGATTTTTGATAATTTGACACTAACTGTTGGTTGAAAAAGCCTTTTTAAGACGTTTTTCATGAATGCCGTTTATTGTGGAAACTCTTCGTTTCAAGATGTAGCGCAATAATTATTAAGCATCCGATAGGTTAGGTTAAGTTTGGGGTTCTGGAAAGGAACATTTGCCGTTCATTCCAGATATAACATCACAAATACGTATATCGGGGGGCGGCACGCTCCCCCTTCGAATTTTCTTGCGGTGAAATTTCCTACGGCGAATTATCTTACGGCGAAATTTCGGAAGATATATCTGATTAAAGAAAAAATTAAGGCACCAGGAAAAATGAATACTATGTATGTTGAAATGCAAGTAAGATTCTAGGTATATTCCACCCCGGTAGATTCCACCCTAGGTATGTTCCAACCTGGTAAATTCCACCCCTATTACAATGCCCATTAGGGTGACGATAAAACTAAAAAAAAAATTAGTTAGCCATTTGTTAAATACTGCATAGTCATGAAGAAATAACTCAGACGATATCCTGAGACATTTGGACATATTTAGAGGTAACTCAAGTCAATTGAAATTTCATCCTAAAAAACAAAAACACAAATATTCAAAATATGACAGTTTATTTCAAAGTTTACATGTTGAGCAAGTTAATCTTAATTCCTCTTTAACATGAAACTGCAGTATATGCTTTTACGACCATATGTTGGAAGAGGTTTGGAGGGGTTCTTCTAGCAGATACAACTCATTTAATGTGCTTGCTTTTTGCATGCTTATAAATTTTTGTTTTAGATGCAAGGACTTTTAAAAACTCGCGTGTCCAAAATCTCTCCATGCAAAAAAAAGCAATAATCTCCCCAGTCTTAAAATCCGGCTCAATAATCCCCACCTGCTTATTAAATCCTACTGGCCAAAAAAAAAAACGTAAAATACCCCCGGTGTAAATAATGCCTTCGGTCAATAACCATTTTACACCACTATTACTCGATGTCGAAATACCAAATTGAAAATAAAATAAAAATAACAAGAATTACTGTAGGACATCATCTCACAGTTAATATCGCTGTTGCGTTGGCGATAGTGTAAAAAATCAGCTTGTAATTGAAAACTAAATACCTCAACTGATGAAGAGCATTCACACAACCTTTCTTTCTGCTGTTCTATCACATCTGTAGTGAAAAATAAACAGCTTGTGATTGGCTAACAAAATGTTCAATTTGCTACAATGAAAATACAAATTACCTAGTATTATATAAAATATTAATAAATGATTAATACCAAACCTAACCCGTAAATTGGGGTGGAACTTACCGGGGTGGAATATACCTAATGTAGATTACACTGAGCTGGAATATACCGAGGTGGAATATATCGGGCTGGAATTTACCGGGGTGGGATATAGCGGGCAGGAATTTACCGGGGTGGAATATACCGGTCACCGCGAGTAACAATAGAACATTGATAAAGTATTTATTAAGTGCAAAAGAATGACAGTTATAATAACTACTAATATTGTCTTTCAATAAGCCTGACACTAAATATCTATGCCCACAAAATACGTCCCGCTCCACTGTTCAATAATCCGCCATTAAAGACAGGTTGGATTGAATCGAGGAATGGGAAATATCAATTGGTTCTATTGTTTCTTAAAGTTGTAATGAATTAATGTTAATATAAATAGAATGAATGCAGCATAACTGTTGTAATTGCAAGATTAGAGGAATGGAGGAGGAATGACACATATGCTGTACGTTCAACTATCTATTCAATACTGGAGTGGTTACAGTTACACAGAGAGGTGTTGCTATGGCGCAACAGCGTACACAATACACACGTACTGAATACCACACACAACACTTCCTCCATTCAAAAAATTATTCCATTATATTATATAGAAGGAGTTTATACAATAAATATTACTCAAAATAATATGAATAAAAAAATAAGCCATTATTTGCAAATCAATGCATATCATAAAAAGTTATGCAAAGTAAATAACACTTTCAACTATACTAATTGAATGAATCCTTAAAATAAAAATTGTCAAACTTGTTAAATAAGACTAAACACAAAAAAATTAAACTGAAGATGGTGTAGTTACTGGTAGAACTTGGTGTTTGTGAAGTTTCCAAACTACATTCGAATCATTGATACTGATCTCATAAACATTGTTTCCTAATTTATTGAAAATGATGCCTTTTATCCATTTGTCACCTTCAAGAACATTCAGAGGCAACACATCATCTCCAACATCAAATATTGGGATAGATTTGTCTTCCCGCTTCACATCAGATACGTGATACGGATTGAGTTTTACATTTACTGTTATAATTTTTCTTTTCATTGAGAGCAACACTTGGTGAAACTTTAGTAACTGAGTTGGGCACATTTCTGTAATAAAAGAGAACATTTGATAATCGATTTCTGAATGAATCAAGTTTATTCTTTTTTAGCAAATCTTTAATTATACGAACAGAGCGATCTGTTTGACCATTAGAAGATGGATTATAGAGAGGAGAAGTCATATGGTATTACTTTTCAAGAAATCTTTAAACATGGATGATGTGAAAAAGTAGCGTTATCAGAAACAACAAGATCTGGCAATCCATTCCAGCTAAAAATTGCTCTCAAGGTTTCAGCTGAACTGGTGTTCTTCACAATTCCACACTCTATGTATTTACTTAAGGCATCAATTACCACAAGGTATATTTCTTTATCAAATACAAAATGGTCTATGTGAATTCTAGACCATGGTCTATGTGGTTTGGGCCATTCTGCATGACAATTTTGAGCCGGCTTAGACAGAACTTGTTGACATGAATAACCACTTTCTACTAAATTTACCACATCAGCGTCATTTGACGGGTACCAAATCAATGCTCTAACAATTGATTTCATGTCAGATATACCAGGATGGCCCTGATGTAACTGTTGCAAGACTTTTCTTCGAAGAGATTTGGGAATGAATACCCTATTCCTGTACATAATGTACTCATTGAAAATGGACAAATCTTGCGTGTTAGACTTAAATTCTACCAAACTAATAATTTTTCAACTTTTTAAAATCAAAATCATTATCTGTATGCCTCTGAATACACTGAGAGAAATAATTTTTGGTCATCAAACAACACACTGTAGTTTAACTCATTGTGGGTTGATTATACGCTAAAATAGTTAATTCTTGTTATGTGCTAGGTGTAGATGAACTACAGCATGTGGTTTAATTCTCTAGTCAGTATAAACTCACAAAATGTAGGTAAAATTTTATATTTCTGTGGTTAGCAATACGCATCATCTATGTCAGTTCACCTTACCTACAATACAAATCAAAATTAAACTTGCATGTGGGTAAATTATTATCCTTTGTTAGTATATATAACCGTCGTCTATGTAGTTAGAGTATTACTATGAAATTATTAATCACATGTATGTAAATTTAATGTAAATCAGGCGGGAAACTGGAGTGGCGCGTCAGTTTCAGTGAAATATCAAAGAAGGTAGGTGTGTAATTTGGTAGTAAACTTAATTTAATTTCAGCTATGTCCAGTGCTTAAATTTATAGAAATAGCTATATATATCAGAACATACAATAGGCTAGAATAGTTTTCTGTGATCAATTCATTCTGAAAAATAGAAAATCAGCCTACCTATTTATAATAGGAAAAGGTCCAAGGCAGAATCTCCAATACCTTGCAGCATAGCCTTTAGGCAGCTGACTATAATCTTTAGTTTGCTCTAGCCTCTACTTCTAGGGTGCTTGTATGTAATATAATCCTAATTACAATATAATATATTGGTGTAAACTTTTTGAAGTCTCTGTCAGACTGTCTGCCACAGTGTCACTCTTAATTTCTGACTCTCTGCCCTGGCCAGATTGCAGAAACTGGTAAAGTGCTTTCCAAGAAATCCTCTATGTTTTCCTTCTCTTCTAAGAAAAATACATGTATATAAGAGAAGAAATCAATAACTGTTTGCACAGATAATGTTAAAATACAGACTGATGCCAAAGTAAAATTATGTGGTCCATGAACTCTCCAATTTTTTTACCAGTTCTCCCAGATTGTATTTGATGGTAAACTTGGTTGTTTTTTCTTTTCTCATAAATTAATATTCTTTATATATCACTATTTTGCCTTTAATATTGTGAGTGAAAATTGCTAAATCAATAATTTAGTCAGTTATCTAGTGCATGGAAGACTAGCCAATTGAATTAATTTGTTAGCTGGCTTTTTCAAGATTTTTTTTTTTTAAAGTAAGAGTACCTAGTTTTGTGCACCACTTACAGACTAATAATTATCTTCTAAATTTCATAATTATCTCTGATGACTTGATTGTTCTGTTGGCAGTCTGCAGAATATGGAATATTTTTTATCCTTTTCTGTGAAAATTATCTTTAGGTTTCTTTTACTTTTATTTTAATGAGAAGTTGAGAACAATAATCAAAATAGATTTTTTTGAGATCAGTTTCTATGGACTTTGATATATGATGATCAGTTAATGGGATTTTTAAAATCCAGCGCATTTAATATATTCAATTGTAACCTTTATGCCAAATAGATTTTTAAATAGTGTATTCTTTACTATCAAATATTTTAATTTAAACACCAGACTACTGAAACTGGTAAATTGTTCTAAAATTCTCTATTTTGCATTCTGTTTTCAACAAAATAAATTTAAATTGAAGAAAATAAGTATTTTTTGCACAGAAAATATTTAAAAAATTAATATTCAGCAGATTTGATTTGAGATAGTTACTTTCTGGCTCTTGGTAACAATTTAATTAATTGGGACTGAAATGCTCTCTGAAATCAACCTAAATTTCAGAATCTCCCACTGCTTCTATAGAATTTTAACTTTTTATAGATACCATGACTTTCATATGGCTCTTTTTCAGAGTAATATGATATGAATTTTTGGTAACAGTAGCTACAAAGTGATTGAAATTCAGTAGCTAGTACTACTTCTTTACATTTAATTCTATGTTGTCATCAATAGCTGCATGATAGCTAATTGATTATTTTTCTCATTCAATTATATTCATTCTCTGCTTTCAAATCTACTATATTTAATTCTAATTTAGAGAAGTCCATTGGATAAAGGAAATAAGTTCTTGCTGTTACCTAATCTAAGACTGTTTATATCTCTTGCGGATGATTATTTTAACAATTAAGTCAATTATCATTATATTCATTGTGAATTTTAGTTTTTTTGCTAATCATTGCTACATAGCTAGTCAGTAATTAGTCTTAATCTCTCAATTGTACTAACTATTCTCAACAATTTCCTAATTCCATATTTTTTGCAGACACCAGAGACATTCTAATGAAGACTTTTGGGCTGGCTTGCATACTTTTGCTAACATCATCACAACAACAAGAGATTGAGACCCACTACTGCTGATGTTGGTGTTAACTTTTAGTGGTAAGTTTCTGTAAGTTTTACCTTTTTATTTGACTTGTAGCTAACTATGAATGGGAAGATCTTCATTAATTGATGCTTTGTAATTTTCTTTTCAGTCATATGGCTAACTATTGAAGAGGATAGGTGGCAAGAGAAGTAATCATCCTTCTTAGTCTAATTCCAGCCACCCTTCTTCAAAGTCTTCTGAAGTTGATTAATATTATGTTTCCTCTGATGACATTATGTTTTGGGTGCCAACATTTTTTGAAGGCGATTGATGTAGCATTTTAAACTATTCCAAGTTTTGAATTTGCAATATTGCAAGGAGTGCTGAAACATTTTTTTTACTTTACTGTGAACATCATTGTACGATATTCTTTCAATGTTATGTTATGAAAGCTCCATGCGTCACTGATTTGGTGAGTCGCTTTGAGAAATAGCTAGCTGTGAACAATTCAGTTCATGAACTACTAAATGACTTTTTATTTGTTTGGGTACTTAAATCTTGGAGCTACAAGGAAGCTTTATTTGGGCCTTTTTAAACATAACTATATATAACTTCTTCTTTAATCCTCGAGTTATAATCTAGTTGCAATTTCTCCTTTGATGGTGCGATCTCAAATTTAGTAATCTATTAAATGAGTTAATAGAATTGTTATATTTCTTGAATATTTTATTCATGTTTAATAAAACATAAATTGGTAACTTCTTCAATTTTTATAGCTTCTGAGAAACTATTATAATTTTCTACTTACTAATGTTTAATAAGTAATATGTGTTTCTGAAATTGTTCATTTTATATTAAATGTAATTAATTAATTTTGAGTTTTATTACAATGATTGGTTGAATATGGAAAGATTTGCTAAATATCCAATTTAATTATTTATATTGTATCTATTTTAACTAACTTAACAGAAGTATTATCACTCTATATTTAATAGTTAATCTTCATGCTGTATTATATATGAATTCTTATGAATTTGATTACTACAGTATTTTGTAATTGAGTGTAGCTAAAGTAAACATTATCCAAGTGGCTAAAATAAAATGCATGTAGGTAAAATTGCTTAACGACTGTAGTTTGAAGGATTAGTTTATCAGTTAAAAATTCTTTTACATGAGGTTTGAATTGCATGCATGTTGGTAAAATAGACAACCAGCTGTAGTTTAATTAATAAGCATGTAGGTAATGTTTAACCACAGCTGTGGTTTGAATTGCTTGTATGTAGGTAAAATAGACATTCAGCTGTAGTTAGAATGGTGATAGATGTAGGTAAGATAAAGTACATGCATGTAGGTAAAATTACATTATGGTTTAAAAACGACCAACATTGTGGTTTGTATGAAACTATATATATAGGTTCGGTTAAGTACACTTTTCTTTCAGTGTATCTTTCTAAGTGATGAGAGCATCGTTTAATGAATTCATAACCAATATATTAATTCGTAAAGGCTCCTCGCGAATCTCTACTTGAGATGAAGGAACACGACTCAAAAAGTCACTGTTAACATTGTCTTCCCCTTTAATGAATTGGAAATCAAAATGAGATAATCTCAAAGCCCAACGTTTAATTCAAGCAAATCAATGTGTTGGCATGCAACTGGTAGATGAAAATACTTTAAGTAAGGGGCTTGTAATCATTTTTAAGAAGAAACTTATATCCTAACAAATATTGACGAAATCGTTCGGTACCAAAGACCAAACTACCCAACAAACATATGAATGTCGATTCGATGCCGTTTGCTGTCGAATTCGTAGCGCTAACGGTGGGTATCGACTTAGCAACCATTTCGACTCATAGTAGATATCGGAATGTCTGTTTCTAAATGATATCTGAATTCACACTTCGAGTAGAAACACGAAAACCGATACATGGTTTTAACAGCAGCATCTTGACGTCAGCATGTCTGTTTCCAAACGATATCTGAATTTATACTTCGACCAGAAGTGCGAAAACAGATACGTAGTTTTAAAAAAATAGTTTCAAATTTTGAAATTCATTTTCTTCTCATCTTCCTGTTTTATAATACGTGAAGAAATGTAGGAATTATTTCTATTCAATTGGATTGTACCTTTCTATAACGTAGTGCTCCCTTTAAAATTAATACACTTATAACTTATAAGGGACTACGGCAGTTGTAAAGGTACGATAAGGCATTAGCACGCTAGTGCGATTCTACAATGGATCAACGTAAAGTAAGCGATATTGGAACATCGGTTGTTGAACAGTGTTCCTCCAGTATCGTGAAAATGAAATGGATAACCAATCAAGTGATTTTTTGATGGCCAGTGCATTTGTTGTTATGAATCTATTCTAAACTGCTTATTGAAAATAAGCCCCAAGGGGTTCCTGAAGCTGTCTTTGGTGAATAGAAGAGAAGTGGGGTGGCGTCCCTTGGACCCAAACTGTTGTAATTTGGATTATGTATAGTCTATTTTATGTTTATCATGTTTTTAACTCTTCATGCAGTTTTAGAGGATAGCGCTAGGGTTATGCTCTACAATTACGTATGAAGTCTTAGATTTTCTGTTAGGTAGGCTCGTAGACTTCATTTACAATTACCTCTTCATTTCCCTCTTCCATCCATGAGTGCAGCCACCGGTGCTTGTGACCATTTTTGTCACATTCTTCGATAAGTGACAGCATTCACGGAGTAGCTTTTTAGCATCCATGAGCGTCGTGACTTTATCCATGGAGCCACTTTCCTTTCTGACTGCTTCTTCCAGTCCCTTGTATTTCATTTCCTTTTGACCTCAGCGACATGGATTTTGGTTCCGAAGCAGACGTTAAACATCTACTAAAGGTAAATAATTTATAGATGATGGGCTATTTAACATGTTCCCTTTTAGAGTAAATTCTGTGTTAACTGACGGTTCCACATTTTCGAATATGTAAGAAATAAATATAATAATTATCATAATTAAACTATTACTTAAATTGGTATCCATGATACCAGTACGTAAAATACAAGTTTAGAAATAAAAATCAATACATAAATAATTTTTCTACGTAAAATGCTTAACCCAATATCCGATAACTTGAGCTTCCACCTAGTGCCTAAAGCTGCAAATGAGACGATTAAAATTCAGTGATTCACATTATAGATAATAAACTTAAAGTGGTAATCGGACTCAATAAATCTATATAATAATCATTATTTAACTTTTATTTCAATTGGTATCATACCTTCAGCTATTATGTTACTAATTAAATAGTAGTTAAATAATGATTATTATATTTTTCTTTGTCACGTGTTCGAAAATATAGACCCTATTAATAACTTGGAACATATACCCTATTGCTAAAAATATTTCACAGAGCACTAAATTCATGATTGTTCAATGAAACACAATTATTAAGTCAAAATATCAAACTAATTACTCAACTATTATGACTTATATTTACTGAGTGAGAGTTAATCTATTGTCAAATTTTAATTAATGCATTCATTACTTATACTTTGAACTTTCATCACAGAGCTTTCATCTGTATTCTAAGTCGTAGCTACAAAACATTTTCTTTAATTTGAACTCATAGAGATCGAAATTTTTAAGGAGTTACAATTATATGAAAATTTGACCAACTCATTACTATTTGTAATAACAATAAGTTGTGATTTTGGTTAAAAAAGCGGTGCTTGCCTGTATTGTTTTATTCACTTTATAATTTCTTTAAGTATCTCCGGGTCATTTAAAATGAAATTTTTTTTTAAATTAAATGCGTCCACGGTGGCAAAGTGACAGAGCTACAGGCACGGCGACGGTTTGACCCACGAACGATTCCCGGACACGTCACTTCATTTCTTCCCATTTAATTTATATATAACACTCTGTAACATTAATCAAATTGATATGCATCTAAACGTACAGTACCTACGTTATATCAATGAAGTAAGAATTTTCTATTTTTATTTATTTATTGTATACAAGTGGATATCGTTTCGAAGCATATTAGATATATAATTAGGCGTCTGTTCGATAGAGAATCCCTATGTATGTTGGATGTCATAATTTATCTTTCTATTCAACGCTGTTATAACGGTATCGCTCCGATGCTAAATATACTTAATATGATGCGGTTTAGCGGTGCAAATGGATATCGGATTGATGTCTACTTGATGCCACCATGTCTAATTTGTTACTGGTATTCGATGTCGGAAGAGAGGTTATACAGAGTCGTTTAGACATCGAATAGATACATTCATGTTTGCTGGGATATACCTTCAGCTATTTTGTTACTAATTAAATATAGTAGTTAAATAATAATTATTATATTTTCCTTTATCACGTGTTCGAAAATATACAGTACTAGCCAAATTATTATGGATTTTTTCAAAAACAAACATTTTTTATAAAAAGGTTAATCAAACCAATTTCATTGATTGCAAGGGAATTCATTTTAATTCATCGATACAAGGATACGTCTTGACCATTCATTAACACTTAGTTTATCAACATTTAACATCCGTAAGTGCTTCAACGGTTGGCACAACTGCATCGGACTGGCCAAATGCTAACAGTATGCAACTCAGTTGTCGTCTAGCTGCCACGTGGTGAGGTTGTGTGTGCCTATATTCTGCATCTTATCAAGTGCCATTGTTGTCTGTCAGTCTTCTACCCTCCACTACTGACTAATAATAGTGTTTATTTTCTTTTTAAGGCAGTTTAGTGTTTGCAAGAGAATGTGAATAAAAATGGGTAAGAATTGTGACTTGAGTCCTCGCAAAATTGGACAAATAAAAGTTTTGTTGAGTGAGACTCCAATAAAACAAAGAGAAATAGCAAGAAAATTAGGTGTTTCAACACAAACAGTCAGTGGTATCAAGAAAAAACTAGATAGCGGGGTAGATTTGGCTTCAAAAAGGATTGCAAAATGTGGCCGAAAACGAAAAACAACTCTGAGAACTGATAGACAGATAGTAAAAATGGCCCTTAAAGACAGAAGAACCTCTTGCAGAAACATTTCTGCAGAACTGGTGGTGCAGGGTGTTACCCTTTCCAGAAGAAGAGTGAATGCAAGGCTTTAGGAAAGTGGCTTCAGAGCATACCGCACGAGAAAGAAGCCTCGATTAACTCAGCCAATGATAAAGGTACGTCTTGCCTGGGCTAAGACTCACATTAATTGGACTTCTGAACAGTGGGAGAATGTATGAATGATATTAGCTTATTAAATTCAAAGCTTTAGCTATTCAATTCAATTGTGGTGCATAAAATAATTCTAGTTAGTAGTATTATCAATAAGGATGCATAAAATAATGTTCACCTTTGATTTTGACAACCAGATTTCCTACGGCCCAAAAATTTTACTTGGTGTTTCATTACTTCTATGACTGAAACACTACTTCTGTCATATTATCTATTGTTCCAGGTGGTCTTCTCTGATGAATCCACGATTTCAGTGCTGGATGATCGTGTGCAGAGTGTAAGGAGGCAGGCAGGTGAGGAATTTTTGCCTGAATGTCTGAAGAAGACAGTCAAATTCCCAGCGAAAATCATGATGTGGGGAGCCATTTCAGTCCATGGAACAAGCAGATTACACATTGTTGAGGGTACAATGAACGCTGTAAAATATATAGAGGTACTAAAAGGTCGACTATTACCTCAAATACGTGAATGGTTCGGTCAACAACCCTGAATAATCCAACAAGACTCGGCCCCCTGTCATACGGCTTAAGGGGACCGTCCGTGATTAAATCACTAAATTTTCAATATTTTTTTTATTGCTTAAATAGCTAGTTTATATTACTAAGATTGATCTCACAAAGGAAAATCAGCTGTTTATCACCCCCCTCCCCTTCCACAGGGGTTGGGAGCTTGGAATTTGGCGCGCCATTACATCTGGCACAGCGTGGGTGAGCCGCCTAACTCTTAGATTTGGCACATGCGTGCCTAGCTAAGTGGCTGCTAATTACATCATTGTTTCACAATTGGCTAACTGTTATTCAAAGTTAGCCTCTCAGAAGCATTCTAATAAAATAGATCTGGCAGTTGTGGACGAGAGTTCTCAAAGTGAAGGACGCTAAACTCGACAGAGTTCAGTTCGTCACTACTGATACAGCTCTTGTTCATAACTTTGGTAATGTTCATGGCTTTCTTTTGACACGTCTGGGTCTTTCTACTGAAAAGACAACTCTGAAGAGAAGGAATAGTGAGACTAGTACACCAGCAAAGATGACACCGAAGCGTCGTCGGCGTGATGAGGCTGGACCCTCCCATGACTATCAACCCGGAGGATATTGATGGGTGTTCGTTGTTTGTTGTTGTTTTTTTTCTGTAGCGGTTGTTGTTTGGCTATGTAAAACTTTACTAGAGAGAGCTGGGTGGCGCCCAGTGATACCCACTACCTTTGAGTAGTTATAGCGGGGCACTTCGCCCCGCGGGGATTTAGTGCCATACATAGTCCAAATAAAAACTTTGAACTCATTTTTCTTGCAGTTGAAAAATTACTAACTTTTTGGTATTCAAACATGTACTTCTAATACAGTTTTGTAGCTACGGGTTTGCGGTTATTTTCATTCGATTCTCCTGGTAATTTTCTACAAAAGCGTTAGGATCGATTTTTGAATTTCGAAATATAATTTTTTTTTTTTAGAAATATAATTTTTTTTTTTGAAAATTTTAGTTTTTTCACGAAAAATCAAATTTTTCGTAAACTAATTCGAAATTCAAAAATCGATCCTCGGGCTTTTGTAGAGAATCACCAGGAAAATCGAATGAAAAAAACCGCAAACCCGTAGCTACAAAACTGTATTAGAAGTACATGTTTGAATACCCAGTTCGAAATTCGTTCGAAATTCGAATAACTTGTTTTCTATGCGTCTAATCGAAAAAATGCCAGGAACAAAAACATAATATTATTCAATTTTATATTTAGGAACTAAGTTTCATAACCGTAGCTTTATTAATAAATTTGTTTACAAAATTTACGGACGGTCCCCTTAAGTGGTGAAGACGTGGTGTACTCAAAATGATGTTCAGCTCCTCCCATGGGCTGGAAATTCTCCAGATATGAACCCTATCGAAAGTTTATGGGATATACCCAAAGACGAAATACATCAAGAGCCAATTACAACGAAGGAAACACTCATACGCCGTCTTATTCAGGTCTGGTTCCACTCGGAGAAAATTCAGGAACATTGCAAAACTTTGATAAATGGTATGCCAAGGCGCGTTAAAGCACTTAACGATGCTAAAGGTCGCCAAACTAAGTATTAATGAATAGTCAAAATGTATCCCTGTATCTATGTATTAAAATAAAATCATTTGCAATCAAAGAAATTTGTTTAATTAACCCTTTTGTTAAAAAATGTTCGATTTTGAAAAAATCCATAATAATTTGGCCAGTACTGTAGACCCTATTAATAACTTGGAACATATACCCTATTGCTAAAATTATTTCACAGAGCACAAAATTTCTGTTTTATATATCCCAATTATATAAGTCAAAATGTCAAACTACCCAACAAACATATGAATGTTTTTTCGATGCCGTTTGCTGTCGAATTCGTAGCGCTAACGGTGGGTATCGACTTAGCAACCATTTCGACTCATAGTAGATATCGGAATGTCTGTTTCTAAATGATATCTGGATTTACACTTCGGGTAGAAACACGAAAACCGATACATGGTTCTAACAGCATCATCTTGACGTCGGCATGTCTGTTTCCAAACTATATCTGAATTTATACTTCGACTAGAAGTGCGAAAACAGATACGTAGTAGTAAAAAAATAGTTTCAAATTTGGAAATTCATTTTCTTATCTTCCTGGTTTATAATACGTATATAGAAATGTAGGAATTATTTCTCTATTCAATTGGATTGTACCTTTCTATATAACATACATAGTGCTCCCTTCAAACTATACCCAATAATTAATACGGTTATAGGGGACTACGGCAGTTGTAAAGGTACGATCGGGCATTGGCACGCTAATGCGATTGTTCAATTGATCAACGTAAGCGATATTGGAACATCGGTTGTTGAACAGTATTCCATCAGTACCGTGAAAATGAAATGGATAACCAATCAAGTGATTTTTCGATGGCCTGTGCATTTATTGTTATGAATCTATTCTAAAATGCTTATAATAAGCCCCGAGGGGTTCCTGAAGCTGTCTTTGGTGAATAGAAGAGAAGTGTGATGGCGTCCCTTGGGAACCAAAACTGTTGTAATTTGAATTATGTATTGTCTATTTTATGTTTACCATCTGTATAGTGTTTTTAACTCTCCATGCAGTTTTAGAGGATAGGGCTAGGGTTATGCTCCACAATTACTTACGAGTTCTTAGATTTTGTGTTAGGTAGGCTCGTAGACTTCATTTACTATTACCTCTTCATTTCTCACTTCCATCCTTGAGTACAGCCACCGGTGCTTGTGACCATTTTTTGTCACATTCCTCGGTAAGTGACAGCATTCACGGAGTGAATGACGGTTCCACATTTAAAAAATAAAATAAAATAAAAGTCACTACCTAAATAATTTTTCCACATAAAATTAGGAGCTCCATATCCGATAACTTGAGCTTTAACCATAGTGCCAAAAGCTGTGCAAATGAGACGATTAAAATTCAGTGATTCACATTATAGATAATTAAACTTAAAATGGTAATCGGACTCAATAAATCTATATAATAATCATTATTTAACTTTTATTTCAATTGGTGTCATACCTTCAGCTATTATGTTACTAATTAAATAGTAGTTAAATAATGATTATTATATTTTTCTTTGTCACGTGTTCGAAAATATAGACCCTATTAATAACTTGGAACATATACCCTATTGCTAAAAATATTTCACAGAGCACTAAATTCATGATTGTTCAATGAAACACAATTATTAAGTCAAAATATCAAACTAATTACTCAACTATTATGACTTATATTTACTGAGTGAGAGTTAATCTATTGTCAAATTTTAATTAATTCATTCATTACTTATACTTTGAACTTTCATCACAGAGCTTTCATCTGTATTCTAAGTCGTAGCTACAAAACATTTTCTTTAATTTGAACTCATAGAGATCGAAATTTTTAAGGAGTTACAATTATATGAAAATTTGACCAACTCATTACTATTTGTAATAACAATAAGTTGTGATTTTGGTTAAAAAAGCGGTGCTTGCCTGTATTGTTTTATTCACTTTATAATTTCTTTAAGTATCTCCGGGTCATTTAAAATGAAATTTTTTTTTAAATTAAATGCGTCCACGGTGGCAAAGTGACAGAGCTACAGGCACGGCGACGGTTTGACCCACGAACGATTCCCGGACACGTCACTTCATTTCTTCCCATTTAATTTATATATAACACTCTGTAACATTAATCAAATTGATATGCATCTAAACGTACAGTACCTACGTTATATCAATGAAGTAAGAATTTTCTATTTTTATTTATTTATTGTATACAAGTGGATAT
Source organism: Caprella mutica (assembly GCA_947561585.1). NCBI lineage: Eukaryota > Metazoa > Arthropoda > Malacostraca > Amphipoda > Caprellidae > Caprella > Caprella mutica. The sequence goes on along the minus strand of CANNZV010000287.1, from coordinate 398,952 downwards.
CGTTTCGAAGCATATTAGATATATAATTAGGCGTCTGTTCGATAGAGAATCCCTATGTATGTTGGATGTCATAATTTATCTTTCTATTCAACGCTGTTATAACGGTATCGCTCCGATGCTAAATATACTTAATATGATGCGGTTTAGCGGTGCAAATGGATATCGGATTGATGTCTACTTGATGCCACCATGTCTAATTTGTTACTGGTATTCGATGTCGGAAGAGAGGTTATACAGAGTCGTTTAGACATCGAATAGATACATTCATGTTTGCTGGGATATACCTTCAGCTATTTTGTTACTAATTAAATATAGTAGTTAAATAATAATTATTATATTTTCCTTTATCACGTGTTCGAAAATATACAGTACTAGCCAAATTATTATGGATTTTTTCAAAAACAAACATTTTTTATAAAAAGGTTAATCAAACCAATTTCATTGATTGCAAGGGAATTCATTTTAATTCATCGATACAAGGATACGTCTTGACCATTCATTAACACTTAGTTTATCAACATTTAACATCCGTAAGTGCTTCAACGGTTGGCACAACTGCATCGGACTGGCCAAATGCTAACAGTATGCAACTCAGTTGTCGTCTAGCTGCCACGTGGTGAGGTTGTGTGTGCCTATATTCTGCATCTTATCAAGTGCCATTGTTGTCTGTCAGTCTTCTACCCTCCACTACTGACTAATAATAGTGTTTATTTTCTTTTTAAGGCAGTTTAGTGTTTGCAAGAGAATGTGAATAAAAATGGGTAAGAATTGTGACTTGAGTCCTCGCAAAATTGGACAAATAAAAGTTTTGTTGAGTGAGACTCCAATAAAACAAAGAGAAATAGCAAGAAAATTAGGTGTTTCAACACAAACAGTCAGTGGTATCAAGAAAAAACTAGATAGCGGGGTAGATTTGGCTTCAAAAAGGATTGCAAAATGTGGCCGAAAACGAAAAACAACTCTGAGAACTGATAGACAGATTGTAAAAATGGCCCTTAAAGACAGAAGAACCTCTTGCAGAAACATTTCTGCAGAACTGGTGGTGCAGGGTGTTACCCTTTCCAGAAGAAGAGTGAATGCAAGGCTTTAGGAAAGTGGCTTCAGAGCATACCGCACGAGAAAGAAGCCTCGATTAACTCAGCCAATGATAAAGGTACGTCTTGCCTGGGCTAAGACTCACATTAATTGGACTTCTGAACAGTGGGAGAATGTATGAATGATATTAGCTTATTAAATTCAAAGCTTTAGCTATTCAATTCAATTGTGGTGCATAAAATAATTCTAGTTAGTAGTATTATCAATAGGGATGCATAAAATAATGTTCACCTTTGATTTTGACAACCAGATTTCCTACGGCCCAAAAATTTTACTTGGTGTTTCATTACTTCTATGACTGAAACACTACTTCTGTCATATTATCTATTGTTCCAGGTGGTCTTCTCTGATGAATCCACGATTTCAGTGCTGGATGATCGTGTGCAGAGTGTAAGGAGGCAGGCAGGTGAGGAATTTTTGCCTGAATGTCTGAAGAAGACAGTCAAATTCCCAGCGAAAATCATGATGTGGGGAGCCATTTCAGTCCATGGAACAAGCAGATTACACATTGTTGAGGGTACAATGAACGCTGTAAAATATATAGAGGTACTAAAAGGTCGACTATTACCTCAAATACGTGAATGGTTCGGTCAACAACCCTGAATAATCCAACAAGACTCGGCCCCCTGTCATACGGCTTAAGGGGACCGTCCGTGATTAAATCACTAAATTTTCAATATTTTTTTTATTGCTTAAATAGCTAGTTTATATTACTAAGATTGATCTCACAAAGGAAAATCAGCTGTTTATCACCCCCCTCCCCTTCCACAGGGGTTGGGAGCTTGGAATTTGGCGCGCCATTACATCTGGCACAGCGTGGGTGAGCCGCCTAACTCTTAGATTTGGCACATGCGTGCCTAGCTAAGTGGCTGCTAATTACATCATTGTTTCACAATTGGCTAACTGTTATTCAAAGTTAGCCTCTCAGAAGCATTCTAATAAAATAGATCTGGCAGTTGTGGACGAGAGTTCTCAAAGTGAAGGACGCTAAACTCGACAGAGTTCAGTTCGTCACTACTGATACAGCTCTTGTTCATAACTTTGGTAATGTTCATGGCTTTCTTTTGACACGTCTGGGTCTTTCTACTGAAAAGACAACTCTGAAGAGAAGGAATAGTGAGACTAGTACACCAGCAAAGATGACACCGAAGCGTCGTCGGCGTGATGAGGCTGGACCCTCCCATGACTATCAACCCGGAGGATATTGATGGGTGTTCGTTGTTTGTTGTTGTTTTTTTTCTGTAGCGGTTGTTGTTTGGCTATGTAAAACTTTACTAGAGAGAGCTGGGTGGCGCCCAGTGATACCCACTACCTTTGAGTAGTTATAGCGGGGCACTTCGCCCCGCGGGGATTTAGTGCCATACATAGTCCAAATAAAAACTTTGAACTCATTTTTCTTGCAGTTGAAAAATTACTAACTTTTTGGTATTCAAACATGTACTTCTAATACAGTTTTGTAGCTACGGGTTTGCGGTTATTTTCATTCGATTCTCCTGGTAATTTTCTACAAAAGCGTTAGGATCGATTTTTGAATTTCGAAATATAATTTTTTTTTTTTAGAAATATAATTTTTTTTTTTGAAAATTTTAGTTTTTTCACGAAAAATCAAATTTTTCGTAAACTAATTCGAAATTCAAAAATCGATCCTCGGGCTTTTGTAGAGAATCACCAGGAAAATCGAATGAAAAAAACCGCAAACCCGTAGCTACAAAACTGTATTAGAAGTACATGTTTGAATACCCAGTTCGAAATTCGTTCGAAATTCGAATAACTTGTTTTCTATGCGTCTAATCGAAAAAATGCCAGGAACAAAAACATAATATTATTCAATTTTATATTTAGGAACTAAGTTTCATAACCGTAGCTTTATTAATAAATTTGTTTACAAAATTTACGGACGGTTCCCTTAAGTGGTGAAGACGTGGTGTACTCAAAATGATGTTCAGCTCCTCCCATGGGCTGGAAATTCTCCAGATATGAACCCTATCGAAAGTTTATGGGATATACCCAAAGACGAAATACATCAAGAGCCAATTACAACGAAGGAAACACTCATACGCCGTCTTATTCAGGTCTGGTTCCACTCGGAGAAAATTCAGGAACATTGCAAAACTTTGATAAATGGTATGCCAAGGCGCGTTAAAGCACTTAACGATGCTAAAGGTCGCCAAACTAAGTATTAATGAATAGTCAAAATGTATCCCTGTATCTATGTATTAAAATAAAATCATTTGCAATCAAAGAAATTTGTTTAATTAACCCTTTTGTTAAAAAATGTTCGATTTTGAAAAAATCCATAATAATTTGGCCAGTACTGTAGACCCTATTAATAACTTGGAACATATACCCTATTGCTAAAATTATTTCACAGAGCACAAAATTTCTGTTTTATATATCCCAATTATATAAGTCAAAATGTCAAACTACCCAACAAACATATGAATGTTTTTTCGATGCCGTTTGCTGTCGAATTCGTAGCGCTAACGGTGGGTATCGACTTAGCAACCATTTCGACTCATAGTAGATATCGGAATGTCTGTTTCTAAATGATATCTGGATTTACACTTCGGGTAGAAACACGAAAACCGATACATGGTTCTAACAGCATCATCTTGACGTCGGCATGTCTGTTTCCAAACTATATCTGAATTTATACTTCGACTAGAAGTGCGAAAACAGATACGTAGTAGTAAAAAAATAGTTTCAAATTTGGAAATTCATTTTCTTATCTTCCTGGTTTATAATACGTATATAGAAATGTAGGAATTATTTCTCTATTCAATTGGATTGTACCTTTCTATATAACATACATAGTGCTCCCTTCAAACTATACCCAATAATTAATACGGTTATAGGGGACTACGGCAGTTGTAAAGGTACGATCGGGCATTGGCACGCTAATGCGATTGTTCAATTGATCAACGTAAGCGATATTGGAACATCGGTTGTTGAACAGTATTCCATCAGTACCGTGAAAATGAAATGGATAACCAATCAAGTGATTTTTCGATGGCCTGTGCATTTATTGTTATGAATCTATTCTAAAATGCTTATAATAAGCCCCGAGGGGTTCCTGAAGCTGTCTTTGGTGAATAGAAGAGAAGTGTGATGGCGTCCCTTGGGAACCAAAACTGTTGTAATTTGAATTATGTATTGTCTATTTTATGTTTACCATCTGTATAGTGTTTTTAACTCTCCATGCAGTTTTAGAGGATAGGGCTAGGGTTATGCTCCACAATTACTTACGAGTTCTTAGATTTTGTGTTAGGTAGGCTCGTAGACTTCATTTACTATTACCTCTTCATTTCTCACTTCCATCCTTGAGTACAGCCACCGGTGCTTGTGACCATTTTTTGTCACATTCCTCGGTAAGTGACAGCATTCACGGAGTGAATGACGGTTCCACATTTAAAAAATAAAATAAAAGTCACTACCTAAATAATTTTTCCACATAAAATTAGGAGCTCCATATCCGATAACTTGAGCTTTAACCATAGTGCCAAAAGCTGTGCAAATGAGACGATTAAAATTCAGTGATTCACATTATAGATAATTAAACTTAAAATGGTAATCGGACTCAATAAATCTATATTTAATCATTATTTAACTTTTACTTCAATTGGTTTCATACCTTCAGCTATTTTGTTACTAATTAAAGAGTAGTTAAATAATAATTATTATATTTTCCCTTATCACGTGTTCGAAAATATAGACCCTATTAATAACTTGGAACATATACCATTACTGCTAAAAATATTTCACAGAGCACAAAATTCCTGTTTGTTCAATGAAACACAATAATTATAAAAATCTAATTATCTATTAATTTCTTCTAAGTCGTGGCCTCAAAACATTTTCTTTAATTTGAACTCAGAAGGAACGAAAATTTTAAAGAGTTACAATTATATAAATATTTGACCAACTCTTTCCTATTTGTAATAAGAATAAGTTGTGATTTGGTTATAAAAGCGGTGCTTGCCTGTATTGTTTTATTTACTCTAAGAATATCTTCAAGTATCTCCGAGTCACTTAATATCAAATTTTTTTTAGGTAAGTGCATCCATGGTGGCCAAGCTACAGAGGTACAGGCACGAGGACGGAGGGACCCACGAACGATACCTGGACGTATCACTTCATTTCTTCCCATTTATTTTATTTATAACACTATGTAACATTAATCGAATTGATATGCATCTAAACGTACAATACGTTATTTCAATGAAGTAAGAGTTTTCTATTTTAATTAATTAATTTATTGGATGCAAGTAGATATCGTTTCGAAGCATATTAGATATATAATTAGGCGTCAGTTCGATGGAGAATCCCTATGTATGTTGGATGTCGTAATTTATCTTTCTATTCAACGCTGTTAAAACGGTATCGCTTCGATGCCAAATATACTTGATATGATGCGGTTTAGCGGTGCAAACGGATATTGGATTGATGTCTACTTGATGTCACCATGTCTAATCTGTTACTAGTATTCGATGTCAGAAGAGAAGTTTTACAGAGTCGTTTAGACATCGAATAGATACATTCATGTTTGCTGGGGACAGAATACCCAACAAACATATGAATGTCGATTCGATGCCGTTTGCTGTCGAATTCGTAGCGCTAACGGTGGGTATCGACTTAGACACCATTTCGACTCATAGTAGATATCGGAATGTCTGTTTCTAAATGATATCTGAATTTACACATCGAGTAGAAACACGAAAACCGATACATGGTTTTAACAGCAGCATCTTGACGTCGGCATGTCTGTTTCCAAACGATATCTGAATTTATACTTCGACCAGAAGTGCGAAAACAGATACGTAGTTTTAAAATAATAGTTTCAAATTTTGAAATTCATTTTCTTCTTATCTTCCTTTTTTATAATACGTAAAGAAATGTAGAAATTATTTCTATTCAATTGGATCGTACCTTTCTATAACGTAGTGCTCCCTTTAAAATTAATACACTTATAACTAATAAGGGACTACGGCAGTTGTAAAGGTACGACAAGGCATTGGCACGCTAGTGCATTTGTACAATGGATCAACGTTAAAGGTCCTCTCCAGGCTCCGGGAAAAAAATGAGTTTATTACATAATATTATAGAACTAAGGTCTACGATCATTATTCCGCAAACCGCATACAATTCGGTTCAGCATATATTTAATTATTTGCATTTAAAGTTTTTTAATACTGTGTGAGCAACAATCGAGCGAATCTCCAACCTGACGCTGAGAAAGAAGATTGTACACTATTTGTTTTGATTTCAAATTCAGATTTTTAAACTAACAATGCGTTTCTGGCCTTCTATTAAGATATTAATTGTTTCTTTAAATATATAGACGTTTCTATAATAAGTTTATCCAAATTTAAACCTTTAAACTAATAATAAATAGATTTATTAAACCGAATACCTAGTTGACAATCAAAACAAATGGTGTACATTCTTCTTCTTCAGACTGAAAATTAGAAAGTCGGAAGTAAAGTAGGTTTTGTAGAGTTTGGATTATAAAAATCTTTATAAGCATATAAAAATAAAAATATGCTGTCAAATTTGATGGGGTTTGCAGTAAAATGATAAGAAACAGTAGCCTCGTTGAATAAGACAATTAAAATATTTGCTTGGAGAGGACCTTTAAGTAAGCGATACTGGAACATCGGTTGTTGAACAGTGTTCCTCCAGTACCGTGAGAATGAAATGGATAGCCAATCAAGTGATTTTTCGATGGCCAGTGCATTTATTGTTATGAATCTATTCTAAACTGCTTATTTTAAATAAGCCCCGAGGGGTTCCTGAAGCTGTCTTTGGTGAATAGAAGAAAGTGGGGTGGCGTCCCTTGGGACCCAAATTGTTGTAACTTGGATTATGTATTGTCTATTTTATGTTTATCATGTTTTTAGTGTTTTTAACTCTTCATGCAGTTTTAGAGGATAGCGCTAGGGTTATGCTCTACAATTATGTACGAAGTCTTAGATTTTGTGTTAGGTAGGCTCGTAGACTTCATTTACTATTACCTCTTCATTTCCCTCTTCCATCCATGAGTGCAGCCACCGGTGCTTGTGACCATTTTTGTCACATTCCTCGGTAAGTGACCGCATTCACGGAGTAGCTTTTCAGCATTCATGAGCGTCGTGACTTCGTCCATGGAGCCACTTTTCATTCTCACTGCTTCTTCAAGTCCCTTGTATTTCATTTCCTTTTGACGTCAGCGACATGGCCTTTGGTTCCGAAGCAGACGTTAAACCTCTACTAAACGTAAATAATTAAAAGTTGATGGGCTATTTAACATGTTTCATTTTAGAGTAAATTCTGTGTTATCAGACGGTTCCACATTTTTCGAATATGTAAGAAATAACTAATAACAATTATCATTATTCAATTCTTACATAAATTGGCATCCATGATACCAGTACGTAAAATACAAGTTTAGAAATAAAATCAATATCTAAATAATTTTTCTACGTAAAATGCGGAACCCCATATCCGATAACTTGAGCTTTCACCATAGTGCTAAAAGCTGCAAATGAGAAGATTGAAATTCAGTGATTCACATTATAGATAATTAAACTTAAAGTGGTTATCGGACTTAATAAATCTATATATAATAATCATTATTTAACTTTTATTTCATTTGGTTTCATACCTCCAGCTATTATGTTTCTAATTAAATAGTAATTAAATAATAATTATTATATTTTCCTTTATCACGTGTTCGAAAATATAGACCCTATTAATAACTTGGAACATATACCCTACTGCTAAAAATATTTCACAGAGCACAAATTTCCTGTTTGTTCAATGAAACACAATAATTATAAAAATCTAATTATCTATTAATTTTAAATAATGCATCACAGAGCTTTCATCTGTATTCTAAGACGTGGCCTCAAAACATTTTCTTTAATTTGAACTCATAGAGAACGAAATTTTTTAAGGAGTTACAATTATATAAAAATTTGACCAACTCATTACTATTTGTGGTAAGAATATGTTGTGATTTTGGTTATAAAAGCGGTGCTTGCCTGTATTGTTCTATTGATTTTAAAATTTCTCTAAGTATCTCCGGGTCGTTTAATATCAAAATTTGTTTTAAGTCAATTGCATCCACGGTGGCAATGTGACAGAGGTACAGGCACGAGGACTGGTGGGCCCACGAACGATACCCGGACACATCACTTCATTTCTTCCCATTTAATTTACACATAACATTATGTAACATTAATCAAATTGATATGCATCTAAATGTACAGTACGTTATATCAATGAAGTAAGAGTTTTCAATTTTAATTTCTTTACTTTTTGGATGCAAATGGATATCGTTTCGAAGCATATTAGATATATAATTAGGCGTCTGTTCGATGCAGAATCCCTATGTATGTTAGATGTCGTAATTTATCTTTCTATTCAACGTTGTTATAACGGTATCGCTTCGAAGCCAAATATACTTAATATGATGCGGTTTAGCGGTGCAAACGGATATCGGATTGATATCTACTTGATGTCACCATGTCTAATCTGTTACTGGTATTCGATGTCGGAAGAGAGGTTATACAGAGTCGTTTAGACATCGAATAGATACATTCATGTTTGCTGGGGACAGAATAATTGGTAAAAGTGCAAAAGACATCCCATACAACCAAAAAACTGTCCACAGAACCATGAAACCTGCTTCAGTAATGGAACAAGGCGCCAAAATCAATGCTATATGTTATATTGAGAATATTTTGACGCCAATGTTGGAGTCGGCTAAGGATCACTTCGGTAATGACACTCTATGGACATTTCAGCAAGACGGCGCGACTTCACATACTGCAAATGTCACTCAAAACTAGTGCCATGACCATCTTCCACGGTTTTGGTCCAAAGAAATGTGGCCTCCCTGCTCCCCAGATGTTAATCCTATGGACTTTTCGGTATGGTCCATTCTTAAATTAAAGGCCTGAGGTAAATTCCATCGCAGTGTGGATGATTTAAAGCGTTCGCTCCAGAGATCTTGGAAGGAAATTTCACAAGAACAGTTGCGTGCCGCAGTAGGAGGAGTTCGGAAGAGATTTGAGGCTGTTATTAAAAACAAGGAGGGACATTTTGAATAAATTTATGATTTTTTGAATTCTTAAAACCCTTATGTAATAATACATAACTGTAAATTATTAAATATATTTTTCGTTGGATTATAATATGCACTTTCATTTGCTTCCAAACTTACGCCCCACCCTGTATATTATGAGGCATGGGTACCGGACATTTGTCTAAATCTTTTGCCAGTTTTCCATCTTAGAATCTGTCTTGAGTCCTGAGCAGGCGATGGCTGATGAAAGTGTATGCGGTGGAAATAGTTTGCAGGAAGAAATTTTGTCAGTGGAAGAATAAAAACTTGGAAGGCAGCGCACTGACAACACCTACTCTGTAAACTACTTATCAAAGATGACTAGCCCTGATAAAAATTACCAGGATAAGCACTCTACTGATAGCAGATATTCAACTGAACTTTGCAATATCCTGATGTGGATTATAACTATAATATAGTTACAGTAGGTCAAATCAAGATGGAGTAAGTCCATGCTGGGAAAGAGAGACTAATGTGCACTGACGGTAAAGGAGACTACAAGGACTGGCGACTGAAATTCATAAATAGGGTAAAGTACCTTACTACCTCAAAGTTTACTTTGTTGTAATTTAGGGTTTTTCTAACAATGCGAGATAAGGTGCCAGATAATTGAATAACCATATTTTTACTTCCATACTATTTCATAACTATAACTCTATATAATTATTAGGAATTACTCTATATAACTATTACGAATTACTCTATATAACTATTACGAATTACTCTATATAACTATTAGGAATTACTCTATATAACTATTAGGAATTACTCTATATAACTATTAGAAATTACTCTATATAACTATTACGAATCACTCTATATAACTATTACGAATCACTCTATATAACTATTACGAATCACTCTATATAACTATTACTAATCACTCTATATAACTATTACGAATCACTCTATATAACTATTACGAATCACTCTATATAACTATTACGAATCACTCTATATAACTATTACGAATTACGTTACTTAATTACCTCAACAATTTATAAATTATAAAATTTATTGCATATTCATAACTATTCAATCGCACTACTTAAATTCAGTAAAACTATATAAAATATTATAAATTAGTATATAACTAGGTGATTTATGTTTCGTATTTTTCCTTTGTAGATTCTACTTAATCCTTCGCTAGTAACCTGTTCTTTCTACACGTTATACCATGGCTAATACCTGGAGAGTTGGAAGAGCGTATTTGCATTTCTAACGAATAATTAGGAACCGCACCTTCAGTGTGTTCTAAATATTTCGAATTCACTTTGATTAAAATTGTAAAAATTAGTTTAAAATATTATGTAGATTGAGTCTTTAAAAATAGTTTAAAAATTTATAAATGTTTATTTATTACCCTACTGGCAAAGTTTTACTTAACTGGATGCATATTATAATGAAAAAGAAAAATATTCAAATAATTTTTACATTACGTCTAAAAATTTATTTATACAAATAACACAAATAAATATTATTAGGAATCAATGTATTGTAATAATTAAAAATTAATAACTTAAATCATGTGCAATGCCACTTACATATTCTTGGAAATCGAAATTTGTAAACGAGCAGCAGTTTGAGTGTAGACCTTCCTTCCCTTGGTAGGCATTTCATCAGCAACTAATTGTTCAATTTTGATTTCGGTTAGGTTTTGCTCTTGCTTCGACATTATTGCCACCCTTCGACATTATTGTTGGTTTTTGATATAATTTCTTTAACAAGAATATATACATTACTAATTTCTAAAGAATATTTGGGAGACCTACGATGTCCTATTCCGTTTGGCCTTCTAAGCCACGTATCTTCGAAATAACTAAGGAATCTTGAGCCTCTTAAGGAAATGCAACTCGCACACACAATATGACCAAATACTACTCCAAAATAAATTAATGTGGAAACAACAATCGTTACTTAATTTATATTATTTTATATATTCAGTAATAATATATCATTTTAATTTCATATTTTGAGAAGTATTCATTTAATATTCCCTTAAACTAGCCTGTATTTTTAACGCAAATCATTTCTATTTAGTTTCTTATTATTGTTAAAAAATTTCATATCATTGTTACATTTTGAATTCTATTGTTTTTACAGTGAATTGAGTTGCAGTGAGCTTTCCATGCGGTGAATTGAGTGCGATAATTTGCCGGCGGTGAACAGTAATTTGATTTACACTAATTTTAGATTGCTTACATAGATTTGCTGAACTATTAGGTCTAATCAAAGAAGCCTGCCTGGTCCAAATGGTTCGAATCACTAGTACATCTTGATTTGCATACAACAGAAATATGCCCTATCTTATTCCACTTGTTGCATGATTTGTTCTGAGCAAAGCAATCACTGGCAAAATGTTGTGCTTTTCGCCCGCATCTAATACAGACGTTATTTTGTGGAAGTGACTTACGTTTGATGTTATTCGATAGTTATCTTCGTTAGAAGGTAACTTTTCTACCTTGTACACTGGCAGTGAGTTTTGAGGTCTACTCATCTCCTCAACATCAACCGTAATTTGCTCTAACATTTTAGCACGTCCAACAACGACGTAGGGGAGGATGGTAATCAATAGACAAACAAATCCAAACACAGAAGGAACAACTCTGGAAAGAACACTTGGACGACCAATGGGATCACAAACAAAATCCACACATACTCTGGAAAACAATAGCGGGACTCTCCAACAAAAAACCACCATCAACCTACAACCAAACAATCACATTCGGAGAGAAAACCGCCATCACTAACAAAGAAAAATCACAACACTTCAACAAACAATTCACAATCACCATCATACACAAAACAAACCGACTCCGACGAAAAATAGATAGGTACACTAAGAAACTTCCAAGACACTACATAACAATCACCACCCAACAGAGGCAATCAAAAGCACCAAAACAACAATTCAACTGGACCAGACGACATAAACATCAGACATCTCAAACATCTAGGACCCAAAGCCATACAATACATAACACACATATGAACGATCGTCCCATGCTACCTTTTTCGTCAAATCTAGGGTCACTGTGCTACTTCAGGTCCCCAGGTTACAAAGTAGGGATCCCATGATACCTTTGAGTAAGGTCCCGATGCTACTCATCTTAGGGTCCCAATGCTACCATCTCTCTTTATTCTTTACTTAGTTATAAACAAGATGTAGGTAGAAGAATACAAAATAGGAAAAGATTAGGGATCTATATAAGATGAAGATTGTTCAATAAAGGAGAAGGGGCACTGTAATCAGATAGGAGGAAGAAATTGAGATGAGGAGCAAAAGGAATGAAAAAGGAGTAATATGGAGAGGTAATTGAGTTTTATTTTAGCATTTTCCTTCGTCGATGGGGAATGTTGTTAAATGAAAGGAAATATATTATTTGCCTTTATCGGCCTTGTTAGATTGAAATAATTAATACATAGGTACCTACCAAATAGGAATTGGATCTGTTTCACATTCAGAACAATGACGATATCGAAATTCACCACTTTTTTCTTAAATATTGAAGGAATTTCAATTGAAGTGGCAGAGAGAAATGATGCTGATACTCGTATCATATCATTTACTTACTTACTTAATACTTGATGACACTCCTGAAGTGTCCTTTCAGGATAATAGCAATAATATCGCCTCCCTATCAATTAGCTCATCCAATGCTCAATCAATCTTTTTCTCCTATCCCTTTGCAACTCCCACATTTATCACCCCAAACCCCAGAGCATCCCTCATATCCTCAATACCAAATCTCTCCCTAACATCCCTCAATCTCTCACATCTGACCAGAGAGTGCTCAAGGGTTTCCATCTCTAGTCCACACCTCCGGCAATTCACTCCCCCACCAACGAATCTCTCCCTCCATCGCAGCTTCAGCGTGTTACTTCTTGCTCTGAAGAAAAGAACAGAATCCCACCTATTGTCATAACAATCACTGTTCCCAATTCCCTCCTTCCACCTATCAGCCTCAATGAAGCTCTTGTTCTCCATCTCTGTCCTCCATCTAATTTCCTCCCACCGATTCATCCTGCTTGTTATTTCTCTCTCCTCAATCTCCCTCAATCCTCCCCATTCCAAACCTATGTCTGCCAGATAACCCTCCACTCCCCTACCCCACCTTGTACCCCTCCTACCTCCACCATCAAACTCCTCAACTATCCTTCTAGCTATTGTGTTTTCCGAGCTCATCAGAAATCTAGCAAATCTCAACTTAGTCTTCATGTCTCTGGCTATGATTGAAGAGCAACCAATCTCTTCCTGCAGAGCAATCACCGGTGTATAATCCGGGACTCTCAACACCATCCTCCACACTCCATTTTCCACTCTCTGGATAACCTTCAAGTCTTTTGCACTCCAGAACACAACATCACTTCCATTGAGTATCCTCAGCAAAACTACCCCCTTCCAAAAAGTTTTTCCCATTAGCATTCTTTGACATGCCCTTGCTACAACACTGTAAGTTTCGTTTACCATTTTTCTAGCTAGATTTATTTTTCCTACTTTGTGCGTTGCAAAACAATCCCTCCTGTCATCCACTTGCATTCCCAGATACTTAATCTCCTTCACCATTTTCACCTCACCCAGACTCAATCCACCATCCCCCTCCCCATTAAAAACCATACAATAACTTATTTATTCATGCTGAGACCACATCTCCCACTTATTTCTTCTAGCCTCTCCAGCACCGTAACACTCACTTATCACCATTAATTGCTGTGATAATTTGGTCGAAAGAATGTGATTTGATCGTATTTGATATAACTTTTCCCAACACTATATTATTAGTCAGTAACTGAATAATATGTTATTTCCATTAAATTATTCTCTTAGTTCAACCATCGTAGGGGAATACTGCCAAAAGCAGTTAAGTTCTCTATTTGAACAAATATCTTTTATTGAACGCTCCTCTCTATGACACTTTTCAGTAACAAGTGTACTGCCTACTTTAACAACAATTCACTCAGGAAAAGAGAGGGAAAACCTTGACAATAACTCTTTCGAGTCTTCTAACTTCTATTGATTTATATGTTATTACTTCATAGAAAGTATTCTTCGTAACTAGGGATTGGATATTGTGGTCGATGTCCAACACTCTGCTCTCTACCGACTTCCTGTCCTACCACAACATTTGTAGCTGTACCTACCTACCTAGTGCCAGACGGCCCATTTGCTCAATTGATGAAATATTCACATAATTCTTTCTGAACAAAACTACAAATCCTAACTAGGTACCTAATTCCAATGTTTACATATTAGTTCTGGAGAACAGTCATGACTGTTACCTATGCAGACTGGCACTGTGGACAGCAGAATCTGGAGAATATACCTATCTTTTCAGAACTTCCTCTTAAATGCTTTTAATATAGGTACTGAATTATTTAGCCACATCAAATACATACCTAATAGGCATAAGAATGACTCTCAGAATCTCCATTTTTTTCTCGGAAGTTCTGAACTTCTGAGCAGTGAGCATTCTTTAAAAAATTAAAAATAGTTTGAATACCTTATCCCCACTCTGTACACTGTATAATATGTCAAATTGCTCTCCAAGAGAAAGGAAATGCTCTCTGAAATCAATATGAATATGTCATGCACTAACGACTAATCAGTCTAATCGTTAGCACCGCAATCGATCAATCGCGCAACAATCTAACGATTTCTGCACCAACGACCGATAGGTATTTTTAAATGTAAATCAGTACATTTCTTTGCAGGAATTGATCGTTAGTGCAACAGCATCGATCGATTGCTGCGCAAACATCTGATATGAATTTTTTTATGTTAAATCAGTACATTTCTTAGCAGAAACCAATCGGTAGTGCAACCACATCGATCAATTGCTTCGCGATCGACTGATATCGATATGATTTTTTTTAGGGTAAATCAGTACTTTTCTTGACAGAAATCAATCGGTAGTGTAACAGCATTGATCGATTGTTGCTCGAGTCGATCGACTGATGATTTTTTTTATGTTAAATCAGTACATTTCTTAGAGGAAATCAATCGCACAGCAATCGATCGATGCTGTTGCACTATCAATTGATTTCTGCTAAGAAATATTCTGATTTAACCTAAAAAATTCATATCAGTCTATTTCGCAGCAATCGATCGATGCTGTTACACTACCGATTGATTCCAGCTAAGAAATGTACTGATTTACCCTAAACATACCAATCAATCGATTGCTGCGCTAACGATTAATCAATCGATCGCGCAGCGAAATCGGTCGATTAGTCGTTCGCGCATGACAAATACATAGGGATACTCGCCAATATATTGGCGAGTATGGACATACTTTACTACCTGGCACGGTGACATAATCATTATGGACTATATTGTTATCAAAATATTCAATTCTAACTACTATCATCATAGCACTGATAATTTTTCAAAGAGTTTGTCATGAAACCACTAAAATATGTCTTAATTTTTTTTAAAGATTCTTCTGAGCAATTATTTCCAATGTTTACATGCTAATTTCAGATGACTTAAGGTTAGCTTTTCTTAAACTTTTAGCTTTTTAGTTTTTAAGCAAGATTCTCTAGTGAAATTGATGCAATTTCTCAAATGGTTTTTAGAAAATTGGTGAGCTTCTATAGATGAAGAAATTGATTAGATTTTTCTGGAAGCTCAATATTAATTAGGTCACCAGGTTGTTCATGTAAGATTATGGGTCTTCTGTAGTTTTTTTATTAATATTTTCATCATGCATAGCTATTATATTTAATAACTACAGTTTATAGCCAATACTCATATATTGATGCGAATATCAAATATTAGCCATTTAGTTATTCCATTTAGAATGTGCTAAATATAAGACCTATTCTTCCAAAAACAGTAAAGTTTCAGACTTCTCATCTTATATAATTATAAAGAATCATTGACTCGCACCAAAGCCGTAATTCTTCGGTACGCTGAGTACATCTCGACTGGAGGTAATCAATGCTTGAGCAATCTGATGAAATGCCAAAGTTTTCTATTAATGATGAAATTATATAACTAAACAGAACAGATATCCAACATATCATTTCACTCAATGTTTCAGAAACTGAATCTAGGATGATACTGAGGCTTCATATGTCAGAAGACCTTATATGAATCATATTAATGAGGTTGGTAAGTTGGAACAGATTTCATTTTCTTAACTTCCAATTTTTCTTCATTAATGATCCTTTGTGAACATACTTCATTTAACAATAATGCACAGACCTTGCTAAACTGTCTATTTTCAGACCTCAAAGAATCCACCTCAGGCTCTACCTACAGCTCGGCAAATATTGTCTCAAGTCTTGACCATCACTCTTCACAACAGCTAACTTTGTAAAATTTATGCCTGCCTGCTTTCTGTAATGAGGTTAGTTTTTTCTTCTACCAAACTGAGAATCTTAGATCTTTCTGGCATCTTTGATTTGATATTTTAGTTGGATTAGTGTCAGACAGGGTGGAGCCGCGCGCCTGCCTAACTTGGGTGGAACCGTGCCCGGGGTATAAAAGCATTAAAATCCTATTGGATTTTATTGAAAATTTGTACACATATGGTGTAAAGGGTGTTCTTTACGATCGTAATGTCTGAATTTTGAAATTACGTGTAGTTCAAAAGTTATAAGCCGAGCACCTCTCCACCCAAGTTAGGCAGGTGCACGGCTCCACCCTGTCTGACGCTATGTCACAACAGACAAAGTTAGCCATATTTTCATTATATTTAATTAATTCATAATCTGTATTATTGGTTAGTCATCATACATGCTTCTATCATAGCTAACAGAATAAACTATATAATTAGTTCATTAAATTGCTTATTTTATAAAGTTGTGATTGTTCAAAGAGCACAAATATTGTTCTGAATGTAGGCTCTTAAAAATATATAAGTTTGATTAATTTTTAAACTCCTCTCTCATTGTTATATGTAACTATATAATCATTTTAAACCCTTTGCGGATATAGAAATGGGTAAGAGACGAAGAATAATAGCATCATCTTCTGACAGTGAAGCATCTGATCATGCTCGAGAATTGTCCTCCAAATCAAATTTCAAAGTTAAAAAATTTGAGAAAAGAAGGCTCTTTAAATGCCCAGAAGCCAGCTGTGGATACAAACAAGTTGTGAATCTCCCTCGCCACCTTAGAAACGTGCATGGATATCCAGAAGGGAAAGCAAAGAATGCCACACTCTACTTTAAAATGCGAAAACAGGTCAAGTACAAAAAAGATGTCAAATTCAAAGACTACCATACCGAAAGGATATGTCCCATTGATCATTGTTACGCAGTTGTAAAGAGGATGCAAAGACATCTGAGCACTTAGCATCTTTTAAGCCCAATCGAACAATTGCCGTATCTTTATAACGATGGCCCAGAAATTAAACAAAAGACTCCACCAAAACAAAGAAAAAAATTATTGACTAAAGGAATAATAATGGATGAGAATGAAAATGAAAAGAAAGTTTACATAATCAACAGAACCAAAAAAATAAATAAACGGGTTCTTTTAGATGAGGATTCTGACGAGATCACTATAAACCTTGCATCAACTTCAAATTCCATCAAAAAGGAAAGAAATCATATAAACAGAAAGGCAGTAGCAGAATTGAGCAAGCTGATGGAGATGATAGGAGAAAGAAGAAGATAAGGCTAGGAAAAGTTGAAAAAATTAAGCAGGAAAAGCAAAGAGTTGCAGAACATGCATTGATCAATAATAATAATGAAGAAGTAATCATGAAGAAGAGCAGAAAGAGGGTGAAGAGGAGATGGATGAAAAAGTTAATGATATGGATCATGAAGAAGAGAAAGAGGGTGAAGAGGAGATGAATGAAGAAGTAAATGATATGGATCATGAAGAAGAGAAAGAGGGTGAAGAGGAGATGAAAGAAGAAGTAAATGAAATGGATCATGAAGAAGAGAAAGAGGGTGAAGAGGAGATGAATGAAGAAGTAAATGATATGGATCATGAAGAAGAGAAAGAGGGTGAAGAAGTAAAAGATATGGCCGATGAAGAAGAGGAGATAGATCTTCATCTATCTCCTCTTCAAGAAGAGATGAATGATGATGAAGAAGAGATGAATAATGAAGGAAATGAGATGAGTAATGAACAACTGCAGATGAGTGACGGGAAACAGGTAGTAAATGATGACGAAACTAATTTGATGACCATTGAAGAAGAATGTGACTCCTCATCAGTGTCATCATTCGACACTGATGCAGAAGAGGATGACACCAATTTTGAAAAGAGTCATTCGAGGAAAACTCTGTTATATTACTTCAAACAATACCTCAATTTCAAAAAACTCGATTGGAAAACAACGAAGCAGCATCTCTATCACCTCAAGAAAATAATAAGCAAAATGGCTGTGACATCATAAAGACAACTATTCAATACTAGGAAAGTTTCAATTATGCTTATGGAGATGAAAAATAATCAACAAATTAAAAATCAAACATTACGATCATATCTATCAACATTACAGCATTTTGGCAAATTTTTTTTGGCTAACCCTAATTTTGATAAATTTGTATCATTTGAAAAAATTAATTATTTCAGTAGTCAAATAAAAGATTTCTCTGCCTCTCTCAAAAGAGGTGTTCAAATGGAACTCTGGGCAACAAATCAAAAGGATTCTGAACGAATGCCAGAGTCCGAAGAATTAAGAACATATCTAAGTTCAAAGCCAGAAATATACCCAAGAGTCTCTTCTGCATTATCAAGCAGGCAAGAAGTTTAAGATTTCTGAACTGACAAACTTAATTGGCTACTTCTTGATTGAAATCAGCATGGATAATGCAAGTCGAGCTGGGGAGAGTAGAAACATGCTCCTCAAAGAATTTAATGATGCAAAGGTTAATGATGATGGTTCTGCAGTTATTAAAGTGCAGAACCATAAAACTTTTTACAAGTACGGACCCGCTAATGTTGTCATCAATAAGTCGTTGTTAGCTGAACTGAACATTTTCAAAAATAAAATACGGCCAAAACTTGCCCTCCAACCTCGAGATCTGGAGACATTTTTCCTTAATTCTGCTGGCAACCGACTGACCTCAGCTGCACCAGCTACTTATATGAAGGCTGTTTCTGGTATCAAAGGAGAAGTGGGTCCTTCATTGATGCGAAAGACGGCAGTGACAGCAACTCATCTATATCGACCTGAGGAGGCAAGACCATTGTCTGTCAAAATGGACCACAAATTGTCCACTGCCTCAACTTATTATGTATCGTGTGATAAAGAAAAGACTGCCAGAACTGTCTCGATTGCGCACTATAATGCTAGGTGAAAAGATTGGGAAAAAAGAAAGTGAAACGGAGATTTGCAAAGGGATAGAAAATAAAGAAAATGAAACTGAGATTTGCAAAGGAATAGAAAATAAAGAAAATGAAACTGAGATTTGCAAAGAAATAGAAAATAAAGAAAATGTTGAAGATGAAGCAGATATAGAAGATCAGGAAACGGACATTAAACAAGAAACTGAAGAAGCAGAAGTGAAACCNGGGCAGGAAGTCGGTAGAGAGCAGAGTGTTGGACATCAACCACAACATTCAATCCCTAGTTACGAAGAATACTTTCTATGAAGTAATAACATATAAATCAATAGAAGTTAGAAGACTTGAAAGAGTTATTGTCAAGGTTTACCCTCTCTTTTCCTGAGTGAATTGTTGTTAAAGTAGGCAGTACACTTGTTACTGAAAAGTGTCATAGAGAGGAGCGTTCAATAAAAGATATTTGTTCAAATAGAGAACTTAACTGCTTTTGGCAGTATTCCCCTACGATCGTTATAATAAATAATAATATAAATGTAATATAATTTAATGAAATACAATAATTATCATATAAAGAAATATATGAATATAATGAAAGAATGAAAGAAAATGAAAGAAAATGTAATGAAAGAATGAAAGAAAATTATGTAAAGAAAGAAAAAAAAAATACATATAATAAAATATAATGAAATGAAAATGATTAAATGAAATAAAAAAAAACGAATAAATGAAAAAATGAAAAAGTTAAAACACATCTCACATGTAATATACAACAGGGAAAGAATAGAATAGAATGAAATGATATAATATAATACACTTAACACATGTAACACTTAATACATGTAACACTTGATACATGTAACACTCGATACATGTAACACTTGATACATGTAACACTTGATACATGTAACACTTGATACATGTAACACTTGATACATGTAACACTTGATACATGTAACACTTGATACATGTAACACTTGATACATGTAACACTTGATACATGTAACACTTGATACATGTAACACTTGATACATGTAACACTTGATACATGTAACACTTAACACATATGAAATGGAATGAAATGAAAAAAAAAGTGACTGGGTGGTTTATAACTGTGGGAGGGAAAGTCTGGCCCTTTAAAGTAGGTTAAACCCTCAAATATTCAGCTATCTAACCAATATTTGAATCTTTCAAAGGACTTTTGATTATATCCACCTTCTCTTTTGTCATAAAAAACTAATTGTAACTTTTTTAAAACTTGGGAAAGGTAGCATGGGGACCCTATTAATTATCGGTTATTTCTGAAGCCCATAGGAGATTGATTTTCGAACAAAAGATCAAACTGATTCAAAGGTTTAAAATCCTTTTCATAAGCTTCAAGAAAATGCAATCCGATCATTCCTAGCCATCGTAGTTGTCTCAAAAAACGAAAAACAAAATAATATACATTTTATCAATTTTTTCTAATATTGGGTTTCGAATGGATTGAAACCAATGCTAATAGGTGCCAATTGAGGAGCTCTTTCATTTGGTGCAATCGGTTTTAAAATCGAGAAAAATACAAAAAACTATTTTGACAACAGATCCCGAATCAGAGCTACCAAGTCTAGGTACGAACTTCGACCCTACCCCCATTTGTCATGGTTATTCGAAATAATCACTCATAAAAAATAAAATGCTGTGTGTGATATGTGACTGTGTGGATTTCGACTATTTGTCGAATATGAGGGGGTAGGGGGGGTCGAAATTAGGCCCCCATGAGTAAAAAAAACAATGTGGTCCCCATGCTACCAAAAATGTCTTTTAAAAAATATAGAGAAAAAACTGGAAATAAATTTTAACTTTTGACAGCATGAATGGATTTAAAATACTCAAATCTATCAGAAAATAAATAATTTAATATTTTGAAATGATTTTCCAATTCATGAGAGCACTTTGACGGTTAGGTCGCAAGGGGACCAGAAAATGAGATGGCAAAGTTCATATACATTCAAATTACCTCTAATCACTCTGGTTCTCTTCAACAGTTCCTCACACACTTCAGTCACAGCCTCATGAAACACACAGTCCTGTTCACACATTCACTGTTGTTAGTCTATCTTCCATCCCTTGCAAAAATCTCTCTTTCATATCATCCTTCACTCTATAGTACTCTATATTTTTCTGCATCACCTCTTCATTACCCTTCATACCAATTTTAAAATCAATTCTAATCATGCAATGATCTGACAAATCAAATAATTCCTTCCTTTCATCTATATCCATCTTCACAAAATCCTCATACGAAAATCCATTCACCAAAACAAAATCAATCACACTCTTATGCATACCCTCTTCTCTAGTAATCTCACCTCTACATGCCTCATCCAAATTTAACATAACAAGTCTACATTCATCCATCAAATTTAATAACTTCTCTCCATTCCTATTTAATTCTTGCTGACCTAAAAAACCTATATGTGCATTCATATCACCCAGAACCATTAACTTCCCTTCATACTCTTCCACAATACCCCTAATACACACAACTATCCTCTCATTCCTATCATTATCTCTAACATCCCAGTAAGTGAGTATCACTCTCATCTTCTTTCTCATTTCAATATCTACACACAAAACATCTGGATTACCACACTCTACCCTAACAATACTAACTTCATCACTCGATCCTATCATAAGTCCACCACCCTTCTTATCTTGCTCATTCCTCATATATTTAAGAGTTCAGTGGTTATTGTATCCTATGGAAAAAAAAATAGTTATGCTAGGCTATATATTATATGTATAATATAGCCTAGCTAATTAGTACTTTTTTGGGATTTGAAATTCACTACCTACCTAGGCTATAGGTGCCTACTCATGACACCAGTTATCTGTCTAACAATAAATGATTTTTTACCTAGCTATGTATAATGTACTAGCACATAGGTATCAGGAAATGCACTTTAACTTGTACTCTAAGTAGCCTATGTCCAAGTTACTCCCACTGTGACATATCTATGTACCCACAGCCAACAGGCGACTCAAGTTATAGACTACTACCGACGTCAGTTAAGCAAATTAGTTGGCTTCTATTTTAAATGGTCCACTCGTCCACACACTCTGATAGCTATATACCTTAGCCATGTTTCAAAGTGTGCACTGTGAACAAAGTCGCCAGTATAGCCTATATTGATACGTATCTAAAAGATGAGCGGCGCACCAGCGGCACCAGATCACGGCGCACCCACCATACTAGTAGATAGATCATAGGTAGATTGAAAGATGATTTATGATACCTACCTATATGTAGAAATGTAGGTAGTGAATTTGATATTTGTTGTTTCAAATTTATGACTGATGGTACCTGAATGATGTGAATCCACAACCAACCAGTCTGTATTTGGTTTACAAAATTCCAATTACTTTTCCAAGAAGCTGAAAAAAAAAATCAGCAAAATACATACCTACCTACATATTTCATGATAGATAGCTATTTGAATGAGCCACCAACATTTTTTTATTTACCTAGCCACCAAAAATAAAAAAAAATAATGGTAGCTAACATGACAAGTGGATGGAATTTACCATGAAATACAGTCTGGGCATTAACCAGTCTGTATAATGCAGGGTACAGGAACATAAACGGGTAAAGTACCTAGTAGAAGACACAAAAATATGACGTCACCACATCAACACATTCCTTGTTTGTGACCGAGCGGCTCATAATTCCTCGTATTTGCATGTTAATTTCGAGAAGTTTGAAGTCATTTTATAGGGGTTTCGTGCAAAAGAAAAGCGGAAATGGCGATTGAACCTTAAAGTTGAATATATAGATATAATTCAGGTGTGTTTTTATTGTTCATTTCTTTAACTTATCTATTAAAAATAGGGTCTTGAAAATATGCTACCTAGGAGCCTAAATTAGTGCTAGTTAACTGCTAAATTGTAGTTCCTATGAATAACAAATAAGAAAAAAAATAATGGAAATACAATTTAACCAATGCCTAGTTAGTAATTGATAAGAAAAAATTCAATTTAAAAGTGATTAAGTTTAAGTAGGTTTTTCCATGTTTCAAAGTGTTGTCAGAGTCGCCATTTTGAGTCACCCGGTGGTCACGTCAAACTATAGATTCAATCAGCTGATTACCATACCCTATGTTACAGTATCCTGGTATAATGTATTTGGTGCACAAAATTCCACTGACTCTCTCAGTCTCAGGCTCTCTGATTGGCTGGTATCAGTTGTATGCCTCTCTCTGATTGGCTGATATGCTCTCAAGTCTCAATTATATATTAAGGTATGTAGTATGTTTACTTTTGATAATTGGGTAGGTATAATAATATAGGTATCGATGACTTTCGACTTTCAAAATTGGAATTAAATTTTGATGACTGGTGACTGCATTACTAATTTTTGTGACTCATTTTTGAAAAAAGATATATTGGCGACTTGATGATCATTCTCTGAAACTAGGTACCTATCCAGAATGCAGGAACTGGTAAAGTGTTATCCAAGATATCCTACATTTTGACTTCTGTTCTCAGTAATAAAAATGTAAATGTAGGAGGAAATTATGGATTGCTTGCACAGAAAATGTTAAAAATGTCCTATATTCTGCAGACTGGCTAGTACCTATACAAGCTATATCTATTCACCTGAATTTTACTTTGATCATAAAAAGAGATCTCTGTATTATTGTATACAAAATATGCCAGTTAATCTGTTAATGCCAATTAATTGACCCTCAGCCTTACATGATAAGTTACATTTGTAAAGGTCAAAACTCAGATATATATGTCTAATTGGCTTAATGTTTTGATTTAATTTAATTCCTATGTTCCCATGTTAATTTGGTCTGAAATTTTAAGAAATGTGCCAAAATTGACCTGTCTCAGAATCTTCATATTTTGGCTTGAAATTGGCTTACAATCTGCCAGTCTCTTGAACATGGCATGATGATGATTATTCAGATTATATAAGATGCATCTTGACAGTTTCAATATATTTAGGTACCTATTCTCGTGTAAATTTTGGTACTAGCTATATTTAGAGAAAACATAGTTTTAAAATTTAGATAAATGGAGCAGTAAAATTAGGTTACTTTCACTAGTAACCTTTCTTTTACTGACGGAGATCACTTTTCTTTGACGGAGATCGCTTTTCTTTGACGGAGGTCGCTTTTCTTTGACGGAGGTCGCTTTTTTGACGGAGGTCGATTTTCTTTGACGGAGGTCGCTTTTCTTTGACGGAGGTCGCTTTTCTTTGAGCGAGGTCGCTTTTCTTTGAGCGAGGTCGCTTTTCTTTGACGGAGGTCGCTTTTCTTTGACGGAGATCGCTTTTCTTTGACGGAGGTCGCTTTTCTTTGAGCGAGGTCGCTTTTCTTTGAGCGCGGTCGTTTTTCTTTGACGGAGGTCGCTCTTCTTTGACGGAGGTCGCTCTTCTTTGACGGAAATCGCTCTTCTTTGACGGAGGTCGCTCTTCTTTGACGGAGGTCGCTCTTCTTTGACGGAGGTCGCTTTTCTTTGACGGAGGTCGCTTTTCTTTGAGCGAGGTCGCTTTTCTTTGAGCGAGGTCGCTTTTCTTTGAGCGAGGTCGCTTTTCTTTGACGGAGGTCGCTTTTCTTAGACGGAGATCGCTTTTCTTTGACGGAGGTCGCTTTTCTTAGACGGAGATCGCTTTTCTTTGACGGAGTCGCTTTTCTTTGAGCGAGGTCGCTTTTCTTTGAGCGAGGTCGCTTTTCTTTGACGGAGGTCGCTTTTCTTTGACGGAGGTCGCTCTTCTTTGACGGAGGTCGCTCTTCTTTGACAAAGGTCGCTCTTCTTTGACGGAGGTCGCTCTTCTTTGACGGAGGTCGCTCTTCTTTGACGGAAGTCGCTCTTCTTTGACGGAGGTCGCTCTTCTTTGACGGAGGTCGCTCTTCTTTGACGGAGGTCGCTCTTCTTTGACGGAAGTCGCTCTTCTTTGACGGAGGTCGCTATTCTTTGACGGAGGTTGCTCTTCTTTGACGGAGGTCGCTCTTCTTTGAAGGATGTCGCTCTTCTTTGACGGAGATCGCTTTTCTTCCATGTTACAAACCAGTCTGCAAAACATGCACAATCAGTCTTCAAATATTTAATTTTTGGAGCAATTCTCTCAAAGATTTTTAAATTTCTCTCTAAAATGGCCTGAAATCTCAAAATACTCTCCAATAATTACATGTAAACATTGAAATTGATTAAGAAATTGTCGCTAGATAATTCAGGACACTAATTTCAAGGCCATAATAGTCACCGGATAAATTTCACAACTTCATGCATCTTTTGCAGACTGGGTTACGGAGTATGTCAGTTAAAGCCAATCAATTGGCTTAAATTTCAAGAGGTCAAAATTCAGATGTCTAATTGGCTTAAAATTTTGAATTAATTCCTATGTTCCCATGTTAATTTTGGCTTGAAATCTTCAGAAATGAGCCAAATTGGATTGGCTTAGAATCTTTTTGAAATTTTGACTCAAATTCGCTTACAATTTTCCACCCTCTGAAACATAGCAGTTTTCTTTGACGGAGGTCACTTTTTTTTTGACGCAGGAGGTCACTTTTTTTTGACGCAGGAGGACACTTTTTTTTTACGCAGGAGGTCACTTTTTTTGACGCAGGAGGTCACTTTTTTTTGACGCAGGAGGTTACTTTTTTTTGACGCAGGAGGTCACTTTTTTTTGACGCAGGAGGTGACTATTTTTTGACGCAGGAGGTGACTATTTTTTTTGACGCAGGAGGTGATTATTTTTTGACGCTGGAGGTGACCATTTTATGACGCTGGAGGTGACCATTTATGACGCTGGAGGTGACCATTTATAAGGCTGGCGGTGACCATTTTTTGACGCTGGAGGTGACCATTTTTTGACGCTGGAGGTGACCATTTTTCGACGCAGGAGGTGACCATTTTTTCGACGCAGGAGGTGACCCTTTTTTTGACGCCGGAGATGACCATTTTTTGACGCCGTAGGTGACCATTTTTTTGCACAGGATGTGACCATTTTTTGGCGCAGGATGTGACCATTTTTTGGCGCAGGATGTGACTATTTTTTGGCGCAGGATGTGACCATTTTTTGGCGCAGGATGTGACCATTTTTTGGCGCAGGATGTGACCATATTTTGGCGCAGGATGTGACCATTTTTTGACGCAGGAGGGGACTATTTTTTTTGACGCAAGGTACACAAGACACTATTTTTTCACACATGTTACACCCCTATTTAATTTTCTCATCTATTCTTCTATTAGCAACATTTGTGAAATTATGAGTGCATGCTCCTGTTACAACTTGAAGTAATGCATTGAGTAGAAAAATAGTGCTCAAATCATAGTTCAGAGATGGTATGTTTCTGTTATTTGATCATGATGGCCATACTTAGAAAGATGATACTGGGTGGTTAATAAATACTATATTATTCAGAGTCAAAATCCTTGCTCATTAACCAGTGTCATTGTTTTGAGTCCTTTGACCAATGAGATATGTATCAAACAATCAAGAATATTCAGTTCAAACTTTAACATGTCTTTAGATGATGAAGAGGACATTATGCTATTCAATATGAAGTATTAGGTAAGTTCAGCTCTCTTTTCAATCTTAAATAAAATAATTGACACAATGGAATTTACTAGAGATGCACCGATACCATATTGTTAAATGATACCAGAACCAAGTCCAATACCAGTTTTTTTTAAAGTATGATATTCACAAGTGTTACTTGCTCAGTGTAATACCTATAAATTTCATTTGTTAGAATATTTTTGTGTTATTGCAATTAGCTAAAGTGTACCTAGTTTTGAATTACAGTGTACCTAGTTTTGAATTCCAGTGTACCTAGTTTTGAACTAGTTTTGAAGTGCGGTGTGCCTAGTTAGTTTTGAAGTGAAGTGCGGTGTACCTAGTTAGTTTTGAAGTATGTATTATTATTCATCTGTTGATTAATTACAGCAATATCAGGTGTCTAGTTGAACATAAATTTACTATTATAAGCACGAAATGTAATTATTCAGTGAATTGTTTATAATGTTCGTTTCAATTTCAGAAACACTGTCCGGACCCGATTTCAAACCAGTTCATAAAACCATTGGAATATCCCTATAGAATTCTGACGATTAGGATGGACATAGAGGAAAGGGCATACGCTCCCACACCTGAGCACGGTCATGAGCCCCCCACCCCTCCCCCCCAGGTCATTAGCCCTTATAGAATTCTGGCGATTGGGATGAACATAGAGGAAGGGGCATACGCTCCCACACCTGAGCACGGTCATGAGCCCCCTTAGGTCATGAGTCCCTGTAGGTCATGAGTCCCTGTAGGTCATGAGTCCCTGTAGGTCATGAGTCCCTGTAGGTCATAAGCCCCTCTAGGTCATGAGCGCCTCTAGGTCACTAGCCCCCCCCCCCCCCCTGTTTTTTAATCATTTACCTAGTTTAGATAGAAATAACTGAGAGTTGCTAATGTAGTTTGTTGTACTGCACACTTAATGACTGATTAATGACCTGGCAGGGGGGTCAGGGGGATTAAATAATATAGCTAAATAAGGATTAAAAAACAGGGGGCTCGTAACCGGGGGTAGATTGCTTATGACCTACACCCCCGAGGAACACGTTATCAAAGTTGGTGACCTAATCTCTTACTCTTCTCCCAATTTATATTTGTAAGTATGGTTACATTTTTTATTATTAGTAACAAGTGATACTCATTTTACAATCTTTGACAATCAGTTAGAAAGAAAAATATATAAGTAAGATTTACAATGTATAGCTTTAGTTTGCTTACCAATAAATAAATATAAAGCTATCTACTTCACTCTTATAACCTTACCACTACTCTTTACAGTCTATTATATCGTAAATGGAAAAGGAGATGGTATCCCTTCAGCCCCGAACTGTTGTAGCTAATTTGGAATGAATTATTTTACCATGTTTATTTTTATTAACCCTACTTGCAGTTTTGGAGAATAGCGCAAAGTTATATTAATCAACTGCGAGGTCTTAGATTTTTGTTTTAGTAAGGCTTCATTTCCCATCATCTCATTTTTCCAACCACCATCGCCACAGGTGGTTGACTGCTTGTGACTCTTTTCGTCACAATCCTTGGTAAGTGACAGCATTCACGGAGAAGCTTTTTTTCCATTCATTAGTATTGTCACTGACGGGTGGCAGGTGACATTGTTTATAGAGCCACTTTTCTTTATGACTGATTCTTCCAGTCCCTTATATTTAATTTCCTTTTGATGAAGCTAAACGATATGGCCTTTTTTTTCTGAAATAGACATTTAACCCCTACTAAATACATTTTTCCCTAACTTGAAACGTCAATCACATTAATTCAAATAGCTATTTAGACATCATGATCATTTTTTACCCTCATAGTAGATATTGCTGCCGAATAACGTCACATTCATAATATAAAGTATATATGCGTTAAACGTGTCATATTTTATAATATGAATATGTGCGTTCATATTCAGCGCAGTATTGACGCAGTCAATATCTGCCATGAGGGTATTTTTCTCTAGTGTTTCACGCGTGGCCACGGACGCTACGCGGTCGCGCATTAGTAGTTAGGACGCGCGTGTCTGCAGTTTAGGGTAGCGCCCCAGTGTAGTTCAGTGCAGTGGGGGGACGTAGAATGAGGTCCCAAAAGCGGAAAAAAATGCTCTGTCGCGGCCTTCTGCCTGCCATGATGCCGGCCATGCGTGCCCCACCCGCTGCCCCTATCCTGCACCGAATTTTAACTGGGTTGAAAACCCAAGAGACGCTACTCTCATTCTTTTCCATTAGCCTTATACAGATTCAGGATAGAGCCCCCGCCAGTCTTATTAAACAAATTGTAAATAGTCATAATTTGAGGTTCACTATTAAGAGTCAGTTACGAATTATCGGATATTTCCACATTCTCGATCATAAAAGTAAAAATTATAAAATTGAACGTTTTAGATTGGTGACCAATGAAAATAACGTATAGAAAAGTTATATTATATATATTTGTTTTATAGGTAGTATAATGGAAAATGTGGAACTGTCCATCAATTTGTAACTTACCCATCATAGCTGAGTAAATAGTCTCATCAATTACTGAACATGAGACACCAGATTTAAAAAATAGAGGAGAAACCTTGGGAAGGAAATAACTTCATTCATTCTTCTCGTCCATTTTTTCTGTTCCTTGCAGCCACAGTCCGGCCACAGAGTAGGGGTCTAGGAAAATTGATCGAAAGCAATTGACCGAATGGAAAATTGATCGAAAGGAAAATTGGTCGAAAGTAAAATTGGTCGAAAGGAAAATTGGTCGAATGGAAAATTGATCGAAAGGAAAATTGATCGCACAACAATTGATCGAAAGGAAAAGTGATCGAATAGATCATGCAGCTTCATTTTTTTCTTCCATCTGTGAGTGCAGTAACCGGTGCTTATAGTGTCCCTTTTGGTTACATTCCTTGCTGAGTGACTGCAGTCACAGAGTAGCTTTTCCAGATCCATGAGCATTGTCACCGACGGTGTTAGGTGACTTTGTTCATGAATTCACTTTCCTTTCTGACTGCTCCTTCCTATCTCTTATAAACAGACGTTAAACCTACTAAATTAATTTATTATTTAACTTTCAATTCACCAGTTATTTAGAACTATCTAAATTCTAGAACTAAGAAAACTTAAAGTTCTTCAAATTATAATATATTTCAAAGCATATAATTATCTGTTATAGATAAGCAGTTGATTGAAGAAATATTATACATAAATTATTATTATATATTGTTATTAAAATTGTTATTATTATTAATATTATATATAAATCATGGTAACAAGATCTACTAGCTGTAATATATTGCAAGTAAGTTTCTCTGGCAATCCATGGTTTTAGTTATCATTGTCAATTAGTGTGAATAGATTCAATATCATTTTCGGTCATTTCTCCATTCGATCAATTGTTGTGCGATCAATTTTCCTTTCGATCAATTTTCCATTCGACCAATTTTCCTTTCGATCAATTTTCCATTCGACCAATTTTCCTTTCGATCAATTTTCCATTCGACCAATTTCCCATTCGATCAATTGCTTTCGGTCAATTGCTTTCGATCAATTTTCCGGATCCCCACAGAGTAGATCTCTGAAGTTGTACAGCCATTCGCCCATAAGATGTCCGTCTCAAAGTATCTGTAACTGAAATTGGCTTAGCTATTATTCTGCAAAAATTAGTGATGTAGCAGCTACAAATAAATAGCATGGGTATAATTAAAATATTAGGAATAGAATAGACTTTAACCCTATTATTAGATAAAAAAGCACCAATGCTCTGAAATTAAAATAAATTATATATCCATAGATTATTGCATGCAAGATGCATATTAGAAGTAGCATTCGAAAGTTTGGCCTCATTCAAGAATTGGTGTCTGAATATATTACTATTATTATCTGAAAGATTGAACTTTGATTTCGATTATATTTTTCAGATATTGCTAATTAACTAGATATTATTAATGATTCATTCATAAGATTACAATTACTCTTTCGATCAAGATTGTCAAAAAGATATTATGATTTCGTATTTTCTGTAGGTAGCTACTGTGACATGCTTCCTTATTTTTTTTTCTGATTTACATCAGTGAAGAGAACCCAATTTGCTATGAAGAATGAAAATCGTTATTCGTCATTCACGGGCAGAAGAGCTGGAACTGTAAGAGAGGGGTAATGACATTACAATTCCTTGAGCTGTATGGGCGATTATGATTTAAACTAGTGTATTATCCCGTTATGAATAACGGGTTTTTAATGGAAAACGGATTTTGATTTAATTTTATAAATAATAGAATTTTTCAAAGTTCAACTAATAATGATTTTCTTTCATTGAGTTTTCTTTGGTTTATTTTCGTATTCTAATTTGTTTTTTGGTGTTTGAGTTTTTAAAGTATTTTTTATAGAAAAAGTGGAAATTACCATTTCTTGAAAATTGAGCGTTTCCGTAAAATAGTTTTGTAAAATTTTGAGTTGTTGGAAATATCTGAGTTTTGAGATTTGGAAAAATTTGTTAATTTGAAAATTGTAAGTTTTTTGAAAATTGAGTTTTTGGAAGAATTTTGAGTTTTTGGAAGAATTTCGTTTTCGGAATATTTTATTTTTTCGGAATATTTTATGTTTTCGGAATATTTTATGTTCGGACAATTTTGTAGTTTTCGGAAAATTTTGGAGTATTCGGAAAATATCTAGTTTAGGAAAATTGAGTTTTATAAAAAAATTCTTCAGCATGATGGATTTATATATATATTTATAAAAACACAATGCTCTTTATTCCATTAAATTGTAGAAAATAGTTCGAAAATCTTTTGTTCAGGGAATATTCCTTGAATACTCACAGGGAAGAAATTATTTTCAGTTTTTCCAATAATCTAGGAATGTTCCCTGAATATTCCATTAAATTGTAGAAGATAGTTCGAAAATCTTATGTTCATTGAATATTCCTTGAATACTCCCAAGGAAGAGATGAATGTTTAGAATTATTTTCAGTTTTCCGATAATCCAGGAATGTTCCCTAAATATTCCATTAAATTGTAGAAGACAGTTCGAAAATCTTATGCTCAGGGAATATTCCTTGAATACTCCCAAGGAAGAGATGAATGTTTAGAATTATTTAAAGTATTATCCAATAATCCAGGAATGTTCCCTAAACATTCCATTAAATTGTAGAAGATAGTTCGAAAATCATATGTTCAGTGAGTATTCCTTGAAAACTCCCAAGGAATAGATGAATGCTTAGAATTATTTAAAGTATTATCCAATAATCCAGGAATGTTCCCTAAACATTCCATTAAATTGTAGAAGATAGTTCGAAAATCTTATGTTCAGGGAATATTCCTTGAATACTCCCAAGGAAGAGATAAATGTTTAGAATTATTTTCAGTTTTTCCAATAATCTAGCAATGTTCCCTAAATATTTCATTAAATTGTAGAAGATTGTATGAATATACATATGTTCAGGGAATATCCCTCGAATACTCCATTGAAATACTTTATTGATAGAATTATGTAAAGGTTGGTCAATATTCAGGGAATGATTCCTGAATATTCCACAAAGGATACGAAAATGGAATAAATTTACTGATGTTCACCGCGTATTCCCTGAACTTTCATAAAATTGAATTTACATGTTATGAATTTAATGTGCTTGAGGGAACATTCCCTGAATATTCAATTGAAATTAAATTCCATTCTTATGTTCCAGGAAGATTCCGGGAGCATCAGTATGGAATATGAGAATATTGGGGAATATTACAATCCGAATGGAATATTCCCGGAATATTCACATGTTACCTGGGTGGTGCGCCCTCGCTCACAGCGAACAAAACTTTGGAACGTTTGGAGGAAGGAATTGTGGCCTCATTCATCGCTGGACCTGAACCCTCTTGACTTTTGTGTCTAGTCCATCTTGGAGAAGGAAGCGTGCACTACTGCTCATGATAAAACGGAAACTGAAGAAGTCCCTCGAGCGACAATGGGCCAAAATTTCCCAAGAAATGTTCCGTGCTGCAGTAAAGAGCTTCAGAGGTAGACTCGAGGGAGTAATCGCTGCCAATGGTGGTCATATTGAAAAATAATTGGTAGAACTGTCGAATTGGTTTATTGAGATATTGTATAATAAGTTATGTTTTATTTCATTCATCACAACTCATTATATTACCATTTTTATATGATCGGGGACTTTCTCTGCTCCCTTTATATATCTTTATTGCAACTATATTATAATTCAATTATAGTTATAATATAAAAATTATGGTGACGAATTTAACAGAATTATTAGGATAATATTATATTCATTAAGAATTAAGAATCTGTTGTTGGCATTTAATATTGCAGTTCAGAAATGTTATCAAAATCTTAAGATCTAAATGAATTTATGATCAATTAAAATAATTGACATTGTCATTCTGAATAGATTTCGTAGGGTGAATTCCGAATTATCCGGAATATAAAATATAAAAATACGACTCATAACTCGGAACATACCATGTCCATATTATTTACAAAATAAATACCGAATATTATTTTGTTTTAACTGTTCGCTCGAAAGTTAATTTGAATTCAGGCCACAATATCTCACGAACTGCCAATAAAACTCAGGGATAAATCCCCTCAATCATGGCAACATGCTTAGGAATGGTTATATTGCTTATCATATTGCTTATTTTATAGGAATGAGAGCCTTTATGCCAAATTATTATTGAAATATGGATCCTATAATGCATTCATTACATTCAGCCAACTATTTATTCAGTATATCCTAAACATATAGACTGAATGTTTATTATTCGTATAAAAGAAGAATTATGATAAAAACCAATTGAAATTATAATTTCTTTTCACAGACAACTGGATGTTGTTGTTTTTATCCGAAATAGAACTTTCATATTAATTATAGTAATTTCAGAGCGCAATTAAAAAATCAAATGAGAGGTTGGAAACTCAGAGTAAAATGGAGAGACAAAATATCACCTTTTATCATATTAACCGAGAACAGCATCGACGAATAATATAGCTTGCTGTAATTAAAACTGTTTGCAGTGCAGACTGCAGAGTAATATACAAATTAGAGTCTTGTATGTTCTGCACCGATTTTAACTATTTCACGGTTAATTTTATAAAATCAACATTATTATTCATATTAGGTTATTAGAAACTATCTTGGATCAGAAATTAGTTATTTATTGAAGACATTTCTCTACCAGTGACTGCTTAATCTAAATATATACATGATACATATGTATTGTATATGATATATTAGTAAACAACTGCTTGATTGATAACTGAATGTGATACTTTCTGAATTAGTTATATATTGGTTTTTTTCAGTATAACGTTTAATTACTTGAACGTAAAAATGTCCGTGTTATCGGACTGTTCCATATTTTCAGATTTATAATAAAATCATATAGGGACGGACAGAGAATCACCTAGCACAACTCCCAAACTCTGTATTTACTCTAAAATTTGATATATTAGAGAAACTTTTTTTTTTCGTGATGAAATGATCATGAATGAGGATGGTTCTCTACCAGTTTCGAAATAATAACTATAGAAATAAAATACTTATTGGCATTATTTCGAGCTCATGCATACATACAACACTCCTCTCCCCCACCTAAATCCATCCTTTCCCCAACTTAATACTTTTTCCCCCTATTTAAAACACCTTCTTTCCCAATCTGAATACCCCTCTCCTCCCATAGAAATCCCGCTCTCTTTCCATTTAAATTCTCCTTTCCTTCTATCTAAATCCCTCACTCATCTCATCGAAAGCTCCCTCTGTTTCCATATAAATTCCTCTCTTCCCCACCTAAATCCCCCTCTCACTCATCTATTTCCCCCTCTCCCCTATGAAAATCCCCTTCTTCCATATCTAAATGTCTCTCTTTCCCCATCTATATGCCCTCTCTACAATCTAATTGTCCCTTATTTAATAAACACATATTTAATTAATCTGCAACCTATTTGACACTTAAATTTCACGTAACTAGTTAACTACTTATATCAAGTAATATAAAACGATTGTAAGTTAGTTATTAATCAATATTTCAATTCAATAACCTCTCACCCCCCACCGAAATTCTCCCCCTCCCTATCTTATTGCCCCCAAATCAAGTAGCATAGCTACTACGAATGTTAGTTCAATATAATTAATCAATTAAATAAGTAAATATCCTCTGACCACTAAATTATCTGTGGCATCACTGCAAATGGTTGTGGCGGGAAAACCAATGAAACTGGGAAGTTCAAAATTTGACATAATGTTACTGTTAATGTTTGTGTTAACATGTTGAGCAATATGAATCTATAAACCATGGTTCTGAAGTTATTGGAGAGTTTGCGGGATTTAAATACCACCAGTGCAAACCTTTTACAGATCGCTTTGATAGCACCACATACATCGCGACTTAGCTACAGATATATTTATAGGATAATGATACGCCATGATGTTTATGGGAGAAAATAAGATGCTTGAAATGATGGTGCAATCTGATTTAGGCTAAATCGAGTGGTTGTACAATTATAGGAGGTGCGGAGTGATACACCATAAAAAGGGTGTGCTCGGTGATACCCCATATTATTATTATTTACTTCTGATATAATTATTTTACTTTCTATCTTGCTTGTCTACTCATATTAACATGTACTCTCAGATCCTTATTTCAAATACTCATAATTCATTAATAAATACAAAACTTGAAGATACATACAGTCAACCAATTTAGCATA
The DNA here is from genome assembly GCA_947561585.1 of Caprella mutica. Classification (NCBI taxonomy): domain Eukaryota; kingdom Metazoa; phylum Arthropoda; class Malacostraca; order Amphipoda; family Caprellidae; genus Caprella; species Caprella mutica. The sequence continues at coordinate 363,269 of CANNZV010000287.1, read as the reverse complement.
GGGGGGAACCGATAACATACGGACATAGCGATAGTTCGGACAACTCGTTTAAACATGTTGAACATTGTTATTAATGCATTAGTGAAAAATAATATGGAATACATTCCATATATTTATACTTCAAAGATCAAAATAAAGAAATTTGTGGACAAATAGACGAATATTGTCCTTGGATGAAATGTCCTATACACCATTCAACCATACAGTCCTAGTGCTACTAAATTGGGATAACTTGATAAGAAGTGCTAAACACAAAACGATAATATTGGACTCAAAAAAGTAAAATTCAGTCTATCCTTCCATCCCCTTCACCACAGACAGTTTCTTCTGGATCTGCTGAGGGGTATGATAATCAAATATCTACTTAAACTTCCAAACAAGATACAATATTTTTAATACATTTAGTATTTTTTTTTGTTAATTCAAAGAATTTAAAGCATTACTCACTCCTTCACTCAGGAAGGGAAAAGAAAACAGAAAAAAAGTCGCTATCGAATAAGTCAACACTAAGAAACTTCACTGGAATGTTAAGTGCTAGAAATTTTCTTATCGTTAGTTGTATCTCTACATTTCTATTCATGTCTTTATTTTTATCCTACAAAAAGTCATATTGTAATATTATTAGTTATTCGTAGAATATATACCTGACAATTTCTGGGATGACGTCCAAGTTGTCTGGTCAATCGAAATAGTCGGATACATACCATTTTATACAAATAAGCTTTTATAAAATGGCTCCAGGTGAACTTTTAAAATATTATAAAGAGATGTTATGTTGTACAATGTTTTGATTAGTTAAAAAAATATTAATTGCATTTAATAGTAACATTTAATTCATAACATCACAATCAAAAGAAAGTTGAATGAATTGTTATTTAGCAACAACTGTCAAAAAATAGAACATTCCACAGGCTGATCCCTACAAATCAGTCCTCTGTTATTTATCTGTGAAACAATCAACAGTATGATAGACACTAAATAGTCAAAGGTCAAATAACTTCAAAACTTTCCATAGTCAGATTGCTACTAAACAGTTCGTAGTCATAATGTTAATTAACAGCCCTCTGTCAGAAGGTTGATAAATTATCAATTGCTAGAATCAACATTCAATGATAGCTACATTATAAGTGCTTATATGATCACTTTATTTACATTTTTAAATAGAAAGAAATATAAATATTTGGGGTAATATAGCAGCTAACTTAGTTAGTATAGTATTTTTCAGATTAACAAATATTGTCTACCTGATATATGAGCAACTCACCAATTCTTCGTGGGGTTTTGCATCTTTTCAGGATTTATCATGAGTAAATATTTTCCACCAGCTGAAACATGAGAGTAAAATTTTCATAGAATGACAACTCTAAAATTGAAATACTATCTGAAATATTTTTGTTCTATAATATAATTATGCTCACTTATATATTTTCGACTGAGTGTATGCAGGTGATTATAATTCATCCAATGGGGTTATGAGTGTCTCTTAGTTTTTTTTGTGAATCTAGTAAGTTTGTTGCAGTGGGCTGCTTAATGTTGTGTGTCACTTTAAACAGAGTCATGGTTCTCTACTAATGAGACGGTGATGACACCATAAACTTGCCTCTTGTCGCCCGCAAAAATTCTAAAAAGCTGTGAAAAGATAAGGTGTGGTCAAGTTAAACATTCACATTTTGTTATTAGAGTGAAAACGTATATTTGAGTTAATTTATCTTGGAAAAAATATTATTGATATGATTATTTCTGCAGTAAGATTTAATATACAAATAGTGAAATCATTTTATATATTACTTGTTTCCCATAATTTCTAAGAGAATGACAAGTTACATATTTTAGTTAATTGATTGATAATTCAATTTACTTACCTACAATTTTACTTACAACTAATATTAGTTTTTGTCCTATTTTAATTGAACCCTAATAAATTTTTCGATCAAAAAGAAAATTTAATAAACGACAAAATACATTGGATAATTCAATTGATCATACATTTTAATCCCTTTCTGTCTCGATAATAAATTGAACCCATCAATCATATTATATATCTGCTATTTATTGTCTGCATATATTATATATTTTCATGAATACACTTAACCCTAGTAACCTAGGGGCTGGTCCATGCTCGCCAGTCCTCATGAAAAAATATTAATAATTTTATTTTAAAACCGATTTGAAAGCTGTCTTTTCCTGACTTTTACTTTTCAACATAATTACATATGATTATATCAAAATGAATGTGATAAAAGTCAAGAAACTCATATTATGATCAATTATTCAAATATACAGGATATCTCAAAAAACCCGAAATACAACTTTAAGTTACTATATTTCAAAAACTATTAAAGGTACATGTTTCTTTCTGGCCTCTTTTTCATCGTTGAATCCTTCTCCATCAACAGCTATATCTTCATCAAGTTTTATTCATTTTTGTGAGTGTTATAAGGATTCTATTGATGGGTGATGAAAATGGCTTTTAAGCAAATAGTTAGAAAATCTAAGAAATATTTATTTTTCATCTCTACTTGTTAATTTTATTTTCAAATAAATAACTATTCTTTTGCGTATACCAATGGATGTGTAAAAATATCAGATGAAGGTTTTTTTGAAGACTAAATATCGAAAAGTAAATTGGTTGAGATTTTTCAACAGTTTTAGTGAGGTCTGGCGCGCCTTGACCAGTCCCTGGGTTAGTGAGCAAACTTTTAATGGCTAGGTTACTAGGGTTGATATCACATCATCACAATCTAATGACAGAGAGCTAATACTTCGTTTAAAATAAATCCATGGAAATAATCTCTTCCAGAAACAATCAATTCAAAAGGAAATTTAATCCAAAATACTATTTTATTCTCAAAAGTTTTCTCTATGGAGAATTTCATTTCAATTACACTTGAATATTCTCAGTAAAACCCGAAAGAGATTAGTATTTCTTATTTCTTCTAGCCTATTTAATCTTTCCTATCCTTAGAATTGGTTTTCAAGCTTCGAAATATATCTCAATCACTCTTGAAAATTCAAGATTTAGTTTGAAGAATTCTCATTAATCCATCCTTTAATGGATAAGAGATATACAGTAATTATTTTAATGATAATGATTTGAAAGATATACGCATGTTATGTAATTGTACTTCACTTTAGAATTGATTTAGAGTTTTCTGAATATATGCAAAAAATATTATATATATATTTTAGTTATTATAAATGAATAATTTATTTTCATCATAGTAATCATCAGGTTTATAACTATAGTAGTTTGTAATATAATTTGCGTTAATTATTATATGGTTATACTTATAAAATATTAGTGTATCAATATGTAAGTTTAGTTTAGAGTTTTTTTCTATATCACAATCCCGTCTTGAGTTATTCATTTAAACTTTTCCTAACCAATTTAATGCAACTAATTTCATTCAAAAGTTAGCCCTTTATTGCATTTTTGTTCTTAATTTCTTCCTCTATCGCCTTATGTAAATATATTTAATTTGATGGAGAGGATTGTCATCTTCAAAACTTTGTTAAGTTTTTTTTTATGGTTCATTTTACTCCCTCATTTTTCGTAATAAATGATATTTCGTTATAAATTTGGGTTTTCCAAATTCTAACTGATTTTGAATAATTTTTTTACTGAATGTGTATGAATGTAAATTATGAGAGAAGAAAGAAACGAAAATACCCAGAAATCAAGTTATGGTGGGGCTATGGATTCTCTCACTCCCTCTCCCTCTCTCTCTCAAAAAAAGGGGGAATCTTAATACAGATAAGTAAGGAGAAAGAAAATTTGATATACACCGTCATAACTGCATATGAAACTGTATCCAACCAAACACATTTTTTGTAGTGAAAACAGTTTATTCCAAATTATATGGCCAATTTATTCAATAAAGATAATTTAATAACTGACAATAGCTCTAATGAAAGTTGTAACATTTGAATCGGATACACAACAAAATTTTAAATAATTCGGATCCTTTTTGTAACTAGAATTACATTAAATTTCAAATAAAATAGTATATTAATATGATGATAATGTCTATCATAGAAACTCAAAGAGAACTCGACATAGAAAATGCATTGAAGAGCGGTGTCTACGCTACTAATTCTATATTGCAAAATAATATAAATGGAAGGATGACATATCATTTATAATTTTAATGAAGATGAACGCTAACATATTCTAGTCTGAAACATGGTTTTGTTTCTTAGGAGTTAAAGATTCGATTTGCATTGTTCAGGTCTGATGTCGTGTTAAACATCAGACCTGTTGCATTGTTTGGTTTTCATGATCACAAAAGTCGAGAATGCCCTTTCTTATAAATAAGTAGTAGCAAATGGAATTAAAATAGGATTTCTTATTTTGATAAGACTTGGACATTTTTTAATTAAGAAATTCAGAACTGACTAAGATTACGAGTTCCTAGTATGGTAAATACATATAGACAAGAATATCAACCCGCAATAAACAGCCGAATTATCACAGTTCAAAGGAACATATGCAATATCTATTTCTGCAACCCTGTATATGCATAACAGTGTGACAATACAATTTAAAACCTCTATTTTATAATAGTCTCAGTTGTTCTGTACTCTATGCTCTTTGTTAACATTTCATAAAAATTGATTAAAAGGGGAATATCATATATTATTAATAGTCCCATCCAAGCAAATATTTTTATTGCCTTAACAACGAGGCTAATGTTTTTTATCATTTTGCTGCAAACCGCATCGAATTTGGTAGCATATTTCTAATTTTATATGCTTTTAAAGATTTTTGTAATCAAATCTCTACAAACCCTATTTTACTTCCGGCCTGAAGAAAAAGAATGTACACCATTTGTTTTGATTGTCAACTAGGTATTAGGTTTAATAAATCCATTTAATATTTGTGTAAAGGTATAAAATTGAATGAACTTATATTAGAAACGTTTATATACTTTAGGAAACAATTAATATCTAAAATAACACTGAAAGAAAAGTGTACTTAACCGAACCTATATATAGTTTCATACAAACCACAATGTTGGTCGTTTTTAAACCATACCACAGCTGTGGTTTGAATCAAACATCATGATTTTATAATATAATTTTACCTACATGCATGTACTTTATCTTACCTAGATCTATCACCATTCTAACTACAGCTGAATGTCTATTTTACCTACTTACAAGCAATTCAAACCACAGCTGTGGTTAAACATTACCTACATGCTCATTAATTAAACTACAGCTGTTTGTCTATTTTACCAACATGAATGCAATTCAAACCTCATGTAAAAGAATATTTAACTGATAAACTAATCCTTCAAACTACAGTCGCTAAGCAATTTTACCTACATGCATTTTATTTTAGCCACTTGGATAATGTTTACTTTAGCTACACTCAATTACAAAATACTGTAGTAATCAAATTCATAAGAATTCATATATAATACAGCATGAAGATTAACTATTAAATATAGAGTGATAATACTTCTGTTAAATTAGTTAAAATAGATACAATATAAATAATTAAATTGGATATTTAGCAAATTTATCCATATTTAACAAATCATTGTAATAAAACTCAAAATTAATTAATTACATTTAATATAAAATGAACAATTTCAGAAACACACAATACTTGGTAAACATTAGTAAGTAGAAAGTTATAATAGTTTCTCAGAAGCTATAAAAATTGAAGAAGTTACCAATTTATGTATTATCAAACATGAATAAAATATTCAAGAAATATAACAATTCTATTAACTCATTTAATAGATTACTAAATTTGAGATCACACCATCAAAGGAGAAACTGCAACTAGATTATAACTCGAGGATTAAAGAAGAAGTTATATATAGTTATTTTTAAAAAGGCCCAAATGAAGCTTCCTTGTAGCTCCAAGGTACCCAAACAAATAAAAAGTCATTTAGTAGTTCATGAACTGAATTGTTCACAGCTAGCTATTTCTCAAAGCAACTCACCAAATCAGTGACGCATGGAGCTTTCATAACATAACATTGAAAGAATATCGTACAATGATGTTCACAGTAAAGTAAAAAAATGTTTCAGCACTCCTTGCAATATTGCAAATTCAAAACTTGGAATAGTTTAAAATGCTACATCAATCGCCTTCAAAAAGTGTTGGCACCCAAAACATAATGTTATCAGAGGAAACATAATATTGATCAACTTCGGAAGACTTTGAAGATGGGTGGCTGGAATGAGACTAAGAAGGAAGATTACTTCTCTAGCCAAGCTATCCTCTTCAATAGTTAGCCATATGACTGAAAAGAAAATTACAAAGCATCGATTAATGAAGATCTTCCTATTCATAGTTAGCTAGAAGTCAAATAAATAGGTAAAACTTTCAGAAACTTACCTCTAAAAGTTAACACCAACATCAGCAGTAGTGGGCCTCAATCTCTTGTTGTTGTGATGATGTTAGCAAAAGTAGGCAAGCCACCCCAAAAGTCTTCATTAGAATGTCTCTGGTGTCTGCAAAAAAAATGGAATTAGGAAATTGTTGAGAATAGTTAGTACAATTGAGAGATTAAGGCTAATTACTGACTAGCTATGTATCAATGATTAGCAAAAAAACTAAAATTCACAACGAATATAATGATAATTGACTTAATTGTTGAAATAATCATCCGCAATAGATATAAACAGTCTTAGATTAGGTAACAGCAAGAACATATTTCCTTTATCCAATGGACTTCTCTAAATTTGAATTAAATATAGTAGATTTGAAAGCAGAGAATGAATATAATTGAATGAGAAAAATAATCAATTAGCTATCATGCAGCTATTGATGACAACATAGAATTAAATGTAAAGAAGTAGTACTAGCTACTGAATTTCAATCACTTTGTAGCTACTGAGCAAAGTTCATATCATATTACTCTGAAGAAGAGCCATATGAAAGTCATGGTATCTATAAAAAGTTAAAATTCTATAGAAGCAGTGGGAGATTCTGAAATTTAGGTTGATTTCAGAGAGCATTTCAGTCCCAATTAATTAAATTGTTACCAAGAGCCAGAAAGTAACTATCTCAAATCAAATCTGCTGAATATTAATTTTTTAAATATTTTCTGTGCAAAAAATACTTATTTTCTTCAATTTAAATATATTTTGTTGAAAACAGAATGCAAAATAGAGAATTTTAGAACAATTTACCAGTTTCAGTAGTCTGGTGTTTAAATTAAAATATTTGATAGTAAAGAATACACTATTTAAAACAATATTTGGCATACAGGTTACAATTGAATATATTAAATGCACTGGATTTTAAAAATCCCATTAACTGATCATCATATATCAAAGTCCATAAAAACTGATCTTAAAAAAATCTATTTTGATTATTGTTCTCAACCTCTCATTGAAATAAAAGTAAAAGAAACCTAAAGATAATTTTCACAGAAAAGGATAAAAAATATTCCATATTCTGCAGACTGCCAACAGAACAATCAAGTCATCAGAGATAATTATGAAATTTAGAAGATAATTATTAGTCTGTAAGTGGTGCACAGAACTAGGTACTCTTACTTTAAAAAAAAAAAATCTTGAAAAAGCCAGCAAACAAATTAATTCAATTGGCTAGTCTTCCATGCACTAGATTACTGACTAATATTATTGATTTAGCAATTTTCACTTACAATATTAAAGGCAAAATAGTGATATATAGAGAATATTAATTTATGAGAAAAGAAAAAACAACCAAGTTTACCATCAAATACAATCTGGGAGAACTGGTGAAAAAATTGGAGAGTTCATGGACTACATAATTTTACTTTGGCATCAGTCTGTTCTGTATTTCAATAGTATCTGTGCAAACAGTTATTGATTTCTTCTCTTATATACATGTATTTTTCTTAGAAGAGAAGGAAAACATAGAGGATTTCTTGGAAAGCACTTTACCAGTTTCTGCAATCTGGCCAGGGCAGAGAGTCAGAAATTAAGAGTGACACTGTGGCAGACAGTCTGACAGAGACTTCAAAAAGTTTACACCAATATATTATATTGTAATTAGGATTACATTACATACAAGCACCCTAGAAGTAGAGGCTAGAGCAAACTAAAGATTATAGTCAGCTACCTAAAGGCTATGCTGCAAGGTATTGGAGATTCTGCCTTGGACCTTTTCCAATTATAAATAGGTAGGCTGATTTTCTATTTTTCAGAATGAATTGATCACAGGAAACTATTCTAGCTTATTTTATGTTCTGATATATATAGCTATTTCTATAAATTTAAGCACTGGACATAGATGAAATTAAATTAAGGTTACTACCAAATTACACACCTACCTTCTTTGATATTTCACAGAAACTGACGCGCCACTCCAGTTTCCCGCCTGATTTACATTAAATTTACATACATGTGATTAATAATTTCATAGTAATACTTTAACTACATAGACGACGGTTATATATACTGACAAAGGAAAATAATTTACCCACATGCAAGTTTAATTTTGATTTGTATTGTAGGCAAGGTGAACTGACATAGATGATGCGTATTGCTAACCACAGAAATATAAAATTTTACCTACATTTTGTGAGTTTATACTGACTAGAGAATTAAACCACATGCTGTAGTTCATCTACACTTAGCACATAACAAGAATTAACTATTTTAGCGTATAATTAACCCACAATGAGTTAAACTACAGTGTGTTGTTTGATGACCAAAAATTATTTCTCTCAGTGAAAGGCCGAAAACGATTGGTTTGTTTATCAAATTAAAATTTGTAATCAAAACAAAGAGTGTACAATCTTTTTCTTGTGCATCAGAATAGTGATTCGCTCAATTGTTGCTCACAGAGTATTGAAAAACTTTAAAAATAAATTATGAAATATATACTGAACCGAATTGTAAGTGGTTTGCAGAATAATGATCGTAGACTTTAGTTCTATAATAATATGTAATAAACTCAATATTCTCCCGGAGCCTGGAGAGGACCTTTCAACTTTTTTCAAATCTATAATTTATATGTAATGTAACCTCCAAATCATTACTTTTCTTCTTAAATTAAAGAAACTACATCGAAATGCCACTTTTATAATAAAAGGAAACTAAATAACTACAGTATAACTCCTCTATAATGAACTTCTGTATAATGAACTATCCTATATAGTAGAGCCCTGTATAGTGAACTACAACGTATAATGAACATGTTTCATTTAGTCTGCCATAAAATATCTATTATAGTTTTCTATATACATTTCTAAGAAGTAAGCTCTGCACAACGAAGTAGTTTTAGTTTATTTTAGTCAGTTCTAGTGAAGTACAGTACTGAAATAATATTTAAAAAAGAAAAACAGTATGTATAATGATGTTATTATTTTTTTTATTACAGAACATTTATCTTAAAAATAGTGAATTACTCGACACGTGCCTAATGAATTCAAATGAATATTAAAGAAAGGAGAAATGCTTTAAAATTACATGAAAAACGTGACAATTAAAAAACTAGAAAATGGTGTAAATTTCTAACAACTTTCGTAAAAGTACAGCTTCTACTAAACTTTAAAAATTTGAGTCTGTCTCATTATTAACCCCCTTATATGGTTTGAGTAAAAGTGAAATACTTGAATTTTTAAGACTATTGTTAACATATTTTTTGTATTGTGCCATAGAATAATCTTCAGTTTCTATGCATCTCTTGACACGTATAATGAACTAACTCGCCATAGTAAACTAGTGGTTCTACTGTACTGAAAATAGTCGAAAATGTCACGAACCTACCTCTGGTTCAAAGATTCACAGCAGACCACTTTGAGAAACCCTGAGCTAAAGCTATTCTATCATATCTAGATTTGAATACCATTTTAAAATTCGTTAAAAACATAATTAACAATGAATGGAGCAGGTTTCGCTCAAACTGTGAGTTTCAAGTTACTGAACTGTTCCGCATTTTCGATCATAGAGTGTAGTTTACAATTATAGTTAAAAAACTAATTATTATAGGTAGGTATACTTTTTCATAACGATCGAAAATATGAAACCGTCCGATAACTCGGAACTTACCCTATTACCTATTTACATTAATTAAATAGGTAGCTACGTAGTTTGCTTAGGTAGGTAGGCAGTCTGTGTAGGTAGGTAGGTAGATAGGTAGGTAGTTATGTAGTCTACTTAGGAAGTGGTGCAGTCTGCGAAGGTAGGTAGGTAGGTAAGTAGTTATGTAGTCTGCGTAGGTAGATGGTTAGATAGTTATGTAGTCTGAGTAGGTAGGTAGGTAGATAGTTATGTAGTCTGCGTAGGTAGATGGTTAGATAGTTATGTAGTCTGAGTAGGTAGGTAGGTAGATAGTTATGTAATCTGCGTAGGTAGGTATGTAGTCCACCTATTTAGTTTGCCTAGGTAGGTAATAAGGTAGCTATGTAGTTTACCTTAGAGCCTAGGTAGACAAGTAGGTAGTTAGTTATGTAGTTTGCCTAGGTAGGTAGGTAGGTAATTAGTTAGTTATTTACACATCCCTCTTGAATTAGCATGTAAACAGGGAATATGTAAACCTACCTATTAGGAAAGACACCTTAATTAGTTTTTGAGAATACCTAATTCAGTTAGCTATAAAATACCTATACAGACTGGGACGGGGTACGGTCAAGAGCCCCCCGGTCATGAGCCCCCCCCCCCTCCAGTCACGACCCCCCTCGGTCATGAGCCCCCCTAGGTCACGAGCCCCCCCCCCTCCTCCCAGATTTTTTAATCCTTATTTACCTAGTTAAACAAATGAAGAACTACTTAGATAGAAATAACTGAGAGTTGCTAATGTAGTTTGTTGTATCCGCTAGTTTGTTGTACTGCACATTTCATGATTGTTTAATGACCTGGCAGGGTCCGATACATATATCTTATGTTTAATCAGTAATGAACTTCATAAGTGTCAATAAGGATTAAATAATAGAGGTAAATAAGGATTAAAAAATGAGGGGCTCGTGACCGGGGGGCTCTTGACCGAGGTGGCTCTTGACCGGGAGGGGCTCATGAACAGGGGGGGGTCTCTTGACCGAAGGGGGGGGCTTATGACCTCCACCCGACTGATACAGTGCTACTACCTTACCAGGAGTAACTAACTAGCAATGCGTTTACTATAGCAATGAATGCGTTAAGGTATTAGGTAGGTACCGAAATATCGACTTACATTTTTCCAAGAGTAAGTAAATAGTCAGCTGAAATGTATGTTCTACCACCTAATTTTTCTCCTCGTACGAATAACATAGGGATATTTGGCCGATATTCTAAAAAGGAACCCAACTCGCTTCACTTTGGTGGTCTATTATGCTTGTTTCAAATTATTTCTCTCTTTAGAGACTATTATAGCCTACTATATGTATAGTATATACAATAATGGTAAATTATGCTTCATGTCCGCCTCTATTTCTATATTTTGACAATTTTTATATAGGTAAAAGGAGCCATTTTAGAGGGTTTTTTTTTTCAAGTATACCGTTTGTGGAAACTCTGTTTTCGAGATATAGCGCCATTAAATTTCCGGTAAATTAGGTTAAGTTTGGGGGTCTGGAAAGTTAAATACATTTGCTGTTTATTTCAAATATGACATCTCAAAGACGTATATAGGGGCGCATACCACCATCCGAACCCCCACCAGATCATTAAACAATCATGATCGAATTGTGCAGTGCGACAAACTAGCGGATACAGGGAACAACATTAATAATTTTGTTATCACTAAGATTTCATGTCAAGAACATCTAAAAGGCCGAAATGCCTAGTTATTTGAAGACCTATAATGTTATTCCAACCGGAAACTTAATTGCGCTATATCTCGAAAACTAGCATTTCTACAACAAATGGTATTCATGAAAAATTTCTTAAAACGGTTCCTTTTACCTATATAGTGTCAAAATGTCAAAATCAGAGGCGAACCTAAAGCACAAATTTACCAAAATAACCAACACCTCTAACTATAATTAAAGCTTTCGCGCCCAGTTAACATTTCATCAAAAATTTCTCGGCGTATGCCGTCGTAATTTTTTTGTGGGGTAAAATCCCACGGCGGCACGACGGTTATCCCTCGTAATCTGCACATCATCCCCACGGCTAAACCACGGCGTGCCGCCGTGGGGTTCACCACGTCCCGCGACGAAGGAATTCCACCATCATTTAGCAGAGGGATATACCACGGCGTACGAGGGGGAATTCCTCAGTCATTTAGCCGGGGGATATAGCATGGGGGGATTTGACGAGGGATTTCATACGCTGGGCGACTTCTAATACCTGACGGGGGATATGACGAGGGATGACAGACGTTGAGCGACGTCTCATATCTGACGGGGGATATGACGAGGGATTTCAGACGTTGGGCGACGTCTAATATCTGCCGGGGGTTATGACGAGGGATGTCAGACGTTGTGCGACGTCTGATGTCTGACGAGGGATATGACAAGGTATTTCAGACGTTGGCTGACGTCTGATATCTGACGGGGGGATATGAAGAAGGATTTCAGACGTTGAGCGAATTCTTATAACTGACGGGGAATATGACGAGGGATTTCAGACGTTGGGCGACGTCTAATATCTGACGGGGGATATGACGAGGGATTTCAGACGTTGGATGACGTCTCATATCTGACAGGGGATATGACGAGGGATTTCAGATGCTGGGTGACGTCTGATATCTGACGGGGGATATGACGTGGGATCTCAGACGTTGGGCGACGTCTCATATCCGACGGGGGATATGACGAGGGATTTCAGACGTTGGGTGACGTCTCATATATGACGGGGGATGTGACGAGGGATTTCAGACGTTGGGCGACGTCTCATATCTGACGGGGATATGACGAGGGATTTCAGACGTTGGGCGACGTCTAATATCTGACGGGGGATATGACGAGGGATTTCAGACGTTTGACGACGTCTGATATCGTACAGTGGACTGACGGAGGATTTTAGACGGAAGACAACGTCGTGGTGATTTACGTTGTAATGACGTAATGAATTTTGACGTGGGACGACGTAGAATTTACCACGGAGAGCAGACGTACGTTTAAAAGACGGAGTTATCCGTCTTATTGATTGACTTCTGAAGATATGACGTCGGTCCCTCGTCCCCCCGTTAGCCAGGGATATCCCTCTTAATCCCACGGCGTGTTCAATTTGCATGTTAGCTGGGATAGAGTTATTGAAGGTTTAAAAAATAAAATAAGTGAAACAAACAGTTGCTCAATTATTTGATTTATTCATAGCAGTAATGTATACTAGATAACAACTATTTTAACAGTTATCTTGATCAGAATGAATGTCACTTTATTCTTAAGTTTCACTTGTAAAAAAAAAATAAAAAAATACATACTCATAATTAAAATACAGAAATAATTCATAAAATCTAGAGTCCAAAGAAACTGGAGAGATGCAGGCCTTATCTGTAACCTCAGTATAGATCTACCTTAGCAGAGCAGGGTCACATAGTTGAATTGCGGCTAATTATTTTTTAATTGTGGCCCTCTCAAGCGAGTCTCTTAATTAAAACATTTCGAACCGTAATTACATTGAAATAAGAGATAGCTATCAAAAGAAGCGCAGTGCATGCTATAATTTATCAATTTAAATTGGTATCGTGTGTTTTGAAGCTATGATGTTCATGTCGTTAGAGGCCGCAGTTAGTATGTGAGCCACAATTTACCAGCTAAGGGTAAATTTGTGCTTTAGGTCCACCACCGATTTTCGATATTTTAACTCAATATATAGGTAAAATATGTAATTTTATGACGTTTTTCATGAATACCATTTGTTGTGGAAATTCTTGGTTCTCGATATATAGCACAATTAATTTTCCAGTAGGCTGATTTTGGTGGGGGTCTGTGAAGGTACAATTATTGCAGTTTATATCTGATATAGCATCAAAAATATGTATATTGAGAGGCATGCTGCCCCTATCCCCCTTGCCAGGTCATTAAACAATCATGAAGTGTGCAGTACACTAAAAAACGGATACAACATCATACGATAACGTTTTCACATCACAAAACGATTTCATCAAAAAACTCTAAAAGGCGTAAACTCTAGAAGAAAGGGCTGGTAGCTAAAGATTATGCCTAATTTTATTTCTGTACCGTAAACTTAATTGCGTTATATCTCTTAAACGAAGAGTTTCCACAAAAAATTGTATTCGTGATAAACGTCTTACAATGGCTCCTTTCATCTATATGAAGTGTCAAAATATTGAAAATCAGAGGCGGACCTAAAGCACAAAAATACATAGCTAGGTCCTACTTTTACTATTTTTGAAATTGAATGGACGTAATATTTCACGAAATAAGCGAATCAAATTGCTTCAAATATAAATTTCACGGTTGATAGCTTATTTGGGAGGGGTAACTACTATCTGCTCAGTGTTATGCATCTATGGTCCATGAATTTGAACAAGAATTGGAGAAAAATATCGGGATAACATTGGGACATACCTGGGATAACAATTTTGGTTCAACTGTGATGTCCCATTGTTGGACAACATTTCTCCCAAGTACCCAAGCAAGTCCCTATGACACAATCTTGTTATGCTGCCTGGGCATAACAAGGGGTATATATTTGAATAGATTTTCAAGATTTGAGTATCTCTCCATTTATCACCTTTTTTTTCGTTCAATCATATGTAGTTATTTTGAAAAGTAAGAGTATAAAAGCTAATATTAATTCTTGAAAAATAAATAACCCATCATTGGATTTTAGAATGCATTTACCTTTTCTATTATTTTCGTAACCTAAACAAGGTTTAATCATTTCAATTCTCGTTCGTTCGATATTAAAATTAAATAATCATTTTATTCGGTAAAGAAATAATTTGGAAAATCTAAAATTTATTAACATTCGAAAAATAATTGAATTAATTTGGTGTCACTCCTTCTCTTTGTATTCCAAAATATAGAAGCTCAAACTAAAATACAATTATAACTTAAGCAATCATTTCAATCTAACTTTATATCGAGACAATCATACCTGTTTCTGCTTCAACGAGAAAGCAAAATTGACCTCAAAACCACGAAACTGAATCCGAGATTAAAACTTTTCCTTCAGAATATACGCTCAAGTCAGAAAAAGAGCTAAGAAATTCCAAAGAAAAATTCAAGAAATCTTATAAGCCGAATAATGGAAATTTTTTGTTTGGATTAAAAATTGATTGTCTATTGTCAATGTTACCTAAATAAGTAAATGTTATACAGTTTAAAACTGTAGTTAGAGAATAAGGGGAGTCATAAAATTTAACCAGATATAGGTTTTATAATATAAAGAAATATTCCAATAGAAATTTAATTTCCATTTGTATCTCTGAGAAATACACACCTTCTTCCACTTCTTCAGCCTATTTTCCTCAGCCCTTAGGTTTCAATACTTCAACCACCATTTACCACCTGCAGTCTCAATATCTATTTCTAAAAGGCGACATTTGTTCAGTACAAAGCATCAAACTAAATTTTATATGGGAATGGATTGTATTCATTACGTGTACATTATTGCAATCTGCAGAATGTCTACTATTGTCAATCACAGTTAGTGTTGTCCGTATTTTTTATCAAAAAATAATATTAAAATTTTCGTCGAAGGACAACAAATTGACTAGAATTGTGTGCTTTAATTTTATTATTCTAAATACAAACCATTTTTCGTCGTAGAAAAAAAAAACACCTTTTATCACTTCAGAATATAGCTGCTTTCCACAGCTCATTTTCTTTTATTTCAGTGTCTGACATTTTGCCATGCTTTTCTTTGAGAAATTCAAATAGTTTCAGTCCGACAGTGACACTTTCTTTCCATGCTGCACCAGAATTAAACTTACTTCTACAATGCAAAATCAGGAGGTAATTCATTGAAGAAAAATACCGTAAATTTCCTTGTTGCATCATTGAAATATTTTCGACGTTAAAATCGACTCTTTTAATTATAATAATGTTAAAATGAAAATTTAATATTTCAACATTTTTTTCAAATTAAACTTCTTCTAATTTGACGGTGAATTATTTTATTCTATGTTTTTTTTCGAAATTAAAGATTTTATATCCAAATTATTTTATAAAAATTTTCTTAGTTTCTTTAGTGTTTGATAAATTCAAAGAAATGAACTAGGTTTAACCATTTTTAATTAAAGAACCACAGATGAATCAACAGAAATAAGTTTGTAATTTTTGTAATCTCTTTATTCAATGCATGTACTAATATTATTATGCTAAAGAGAAATAAATAAATACATAATATTAACAAAAAAATTTGGTATAATATATACATGTATTCCAATTTGGAAATTTTCCTTACATTAAGGAGAATAAAGAAATGTTATTATATTTATATAATTTGAAATACAATATTTCTTTATAAAATCCAATCTGTCCTCTAACTCATTTCTTTAATGTAAACTCGGTATCTGTTTGCGCAAATATTATAATGACATCGAGAATGATCAAAAATATATAAATGACGATTAAATCAGACCTTACCCTATAATTATATCGTGGACCGACAGTTGGGCCCAGGACAATTGGGCCTCCACAGTTGGGCCCCGACAATTGGGCCCACCGACAATTGGGCCCCACGACAATAATTTGGGCCCCGAGACAATTATATTATTTTCCAATTGTTTTCAGAGTTTACTCTATTAACTTAATAAAAAGACCCTTGCTACTGTTATAACAAGGTTTGTGACAATATGCGTATTGTATTGAAATATAGTCTTGATCATATTTAAAATAAAGAATATTCCTTACACGAAAGAAATATTCTCGTTATAAAAAATAATTATAATTTAATAGAACATTTTCTTTTCATGGATAAATACTATTATTTTTTTAAACTACAATAATTTTCTGTTCCGAGATAGGTCATGTAAGCAAACGATTTCCTAGTTAAAGTACCTCTATGAGTCTAGACAGTGAACTCCTGTGAAGTAAATGAGTTAGGATGTAGCCAATTGAAAATAAGAACGTAGCTATTTTAGATTAAGAAACAAAAGAAAATAAGGATGTTGGTATTTTAGAAATGTCGGAATTATTGGAACATACAAATTGAATTAAAGTAAACGTGAATTATTTGAATGCTGTTCAGTGTTCAATATTGAAGAAATTTAAGAGTTATAATTACAAAATGAATTCTCATAATCTTATTTTATCTCAATAACTGTTCAAACAATTACTGTTCAATGTAACGTTTAACCTTTAAAAGTTGCCTATTTTTACCAAATATTTGTCTATGTCAGACGATGAGCACTATATAGGTATGACATGAATCAAAATAATACGACTTATTCAAATACTTCAAAGGTTTTCATTACATTGAAACATGAGATTATCATCCAAATGAGAATTAAGAGGTTTGCTAATATATACCTTATCAAGTATATGAATCGAATTAAAAAATATAAACATAGTTTTAGTGAATATAAAGCATATTTCAAAGATAATACGTATTATCACTTCCCTAGTAAAAACAAGGTAACATTTCTCTATTATGTCTTCTGCCAAATTTTTTTCTGGGCTTCACTGTTTTGGAGCCCAATTGTCGTGGGCCCAAATTTTCCGGGGTCCGATTGTCGTTGGGCTCAATTGTCCTGGGCCCAATAGTCTTGAGCACAATTGTCGGCGGGACCAATTGTCCTGGGCCCAACTGTCGGTGCTCTTAATTATATATTTATTACGCTCATAAAGGAGGGAACAATCGACTTGGTAGTCGTTATTTAATTTCACGGCGTTAGAATGCGATACTCAAAACACTTCTATCGTGATTTATGAAGCAGTTGATAAATAATTTTCCAATAAAATCTCCACATTTATCACCACAGCTTCACTACGATGGGATATTATCACCTCTATGGGATCTATTTCACATTGATATCTTACTAATCATATTGAATCTATCATTCGTGCGTCTAATTTTGGTTATTAATTAATTCATTTTTCTTTCTCAGATTTAGTACCGTAGTAGAGAAGGATGAACTCTGATTTATTCAAACGTATGAGACCAATTTCAAAATGTCCAAATAATACCTAAATTTTGATATTATTATCTACCAGTTGGTACGTACAATAAATTAAATGAATAATCATATAACTATTCTGATCACACAACTTAATTTATATGTTTATATTATTGAAGTAATATGTAAATTCTAAAATGCAGTTCAACTGCACCTTTTATGTGCAAAATGGAAAATTATAATTCTGGAATAATTCATTTGGACCAATTGTTATTTTTGTTTGGAAAGGTATTTTGTTATTCTTTCATATCATATCACTTTTATATTTCTTACTTCAAATTATACTTTATTCCTTTTTAATATTTACCAAAGGAATTTACTCTTTTTTAGTAATTATTAGTCTATATTTTTTATATTTACTTTTAATTTTTGATGATATATATATCATATTATTGTTATATATTACCCTATTATTGTTATTATTATTATTGATTTGAACAAAACCAGTTTTCTATATAAAAAAATCATGAATGTGCACATTGTGCAGTACAACAAGTTTGCGGATACAACTATCTATTTTTAAAGTTTAAAATTCCCTATTGTTTTCAATGTAATTTAATTCATCTAACAAGTTACTATATGCAATAAGGAGGAGCAAATAAAGGATGGAGCACTAATGATTTACCACTCCTTCCTCTGTTTGCTCCTCCTCCTTACCGGTAAACAGAGAAGAATTACCCTTAAAAATATTGTACTTAAAATCATTATACTTGAAGCACTGAATAGATATAAACTTGTGCGGTAGAGACATTATTTCAAAAATGTTATCCACTGTTTACTATACATTGTAATTTAAATCGGTGTTAAATTTTACACCGAGTGGATATAGGAATCTTTTTCTTCTTAAAAATTTAATGTTATCGGTCCCAATATTGTCTATTTTGAAACAATAATGGACCAATAGTGTAACAAAAATGATGCAATGTTTTAACAATAATCTAGAAATGTTGTACTAATATGGTAGTAATAATGTAACAGTATTGTTGAAATGTTTTAATAAATTGGTAGCAATGTTGCACTATAAAGTATTGTCACCAGGGTATACACTATACAGTATACACACAATCATATACTCTCATCGACAGTTTGTTTTAACTTGTCAGCAGGACTGCCAGTGATTTTCTCTTAGTGACGATAACATGTCAAGTCCCTATATGATGGATATGGAAGTCCCTGGTTGTGAAGATCAAATTCTTTCACAGAATATTAAGTGCATGATACGCTTCATATGATTTATATAGTAGTACTGAAAGTATTTCGTTCATATTTAAATGATATTCTGACCAAATTTTGCTTTGACGTACAATTGTTACAATGACAAAAATGTATTTATATATATATATATATATATTTTCAATTATGTTGAATGGTGATTTATCAATATATCTTAAAACTCATATGCTTCTTATAAATATACATTTTTAACATAAATGGGATTCTTAAATATATATATATAATTTCAATCGTTTTGAATTTAATTGTTACACAAATACGATCAAAATAGGCATTTCAGAACAACTTTTCTATAATTAAAACAATACATCTTTGCGTAGTTTTTCTGCATATACATTTATTTCCACGGGAGCTATACATTTTTAATGTTATCCATTTTTTTCTGTATATAATTTTTACTCAAGTTTGGCAACAAATTAGCTATCTGGGTTCCTGTTTATTGACTTTCAGTCTCATTTTATTTCATCAAACTTTTGTTCAATCTAAACTTTTGAGTGAAATCCAGATGAATTATGTATGGCCTCATCATGAGAAACGATTCATGAGAACTAAGATCTGGAAAGAAATTTAGCGAGTTTTACCCTGGATTGAAAGTTACATGATTAATTAGCAGTGAGGATCGATGGTGCTTTTGGCTGTACTGGGGCCATGTAATATTATGCTGGGTCCACTTCAAATGTAACATATTCCGATTATAAGTTTTTTCCTGTGATCTTACTATATTTTTTTTATATTGTGAATTAAATTTTCAGAGTTCTACATTTGAATCTTGTTAACTATTTCCATCAATAGATATAGAATAGAAACCATAGAATAGAAAGAGTAAAACTAAAGTTGGGCAAGAGTACACTCGGGCATTTATAATAATAATTTTACATTAATATATATAATACAACTTTAGATGTAAATATATACAACCGTAAATGCATTAGAATACAATCAGATTAACAAATTTTATACGCAAACATCACCAGATATAACCGAATATTACCATAATATATGATATCTTAACACAGACCATAGGAAATGTTATTCCTTACATACTACCAACAATGAACTAATGTCATAGAGACTACGGGGAAAGAGATAACACAATTTCTTTCTCTTCGCTCATATGAGTTATATACTCATAAAAACATTTCATATTGTATACAACTTATGAATTCAGAAAGAAAAAAGTCGTTTAGCTACCTTAGATTATTAGGAGACGGTTCTCTATCCACTATGACCAAACCTTAACTTTCTCTCCAGGCACTTGATTGCCAAAAACTATTTGTTTGAGTTCAGATCATAAATCAACTATATATATTGAAATTATAATTTTATCAAATTTAGTATTCGTTTTAATTAATAGATATAGTATAATTAAATTAACAGTTATTATCATTTGTTGAAAAAAAAAAAAGAATTGGACACATTCAATAAGTTGTGAATTATCTGCATTTCAATATGTATTCTAATACATACTCTGTACAGTGACTATATTTTCATGTATTTTATATATATTATATTTAGCCAAAAAGTCGATTTCATAATTTCTATCATATACTACTCACTACGTATATTAGCTGAAGGAATTGTACCCTAAATGTATCCAACATGTTGCAACATTTAAATATTTCAATCCAACTTCTGTTATCTTGTTCTACACACACTGCATTACCATACTTAAAGAAGAGTGCAGTATTCGTGCAATTGTTATCTTGTTCTACACACACTGCATTACCATACTTAAAGAAGAGTGCAGTATTCGTGCAATTAAAAATACACTATTTTTAAAACTTACCTGTCCCACACAGAGTGAGAGAAGAGAATGAGGTAGTTCATTTGGTTCAAAATGTAACTAAAAATTAGGCTGAAGAAGCGATAATTATTTAAGTTTGACTGTTTAATTTGGTTAACCTTTTCTCTATACACAATTTGATAAACACTCTAAAAATGTATTGATGTATTCGGGGACACATCAGAGAAAAAGGACACCTCTGAACAGTGAACATCAAAAAACATAGATATTACAAAGAATTCAATTATCCCATCATACTATGAAAAAAATATCATTTCAAATTTCTGACTAACCTACCTAGACCTATTCTAACAACCACTTTCTTTGTACTCTGAGCTTTAGTAAGTGTCCAACTACTATGATGATGTAACTCTCTCTATTATATTTTCAACTAAACATTCAAAAAGTGTGATAAATAAAGTCTGCAAAATCCTTGGATCTTATCAGATAAATATCATGAAATGATATTTATCTGATTCATGCTGGTGAATATGCAATTGAATTCTCAATAAGATCACTGATCTTTGATCGAATCAAATTGTAAGGAAATATAATAGCACAAAGTTTGAGCACATTAAGGGGTTTGCAAAGAATGTTTAACCCTAATGAGTTTGACTATCAAAATCAACGGGAGAGTTTGACTATGTGTCAAAAAAATCACATGTCTTATTTATAAACATACGATACTGTAAGTTTCACAAGTTGTTAGTATGTATACTAAACTAATGTGTACCAAATTAAAGTAAAAATATTGGATTTATAAGGAGAAATAAATACATCATTATTTAAGACATTGGCAATAATTGAGAGACCAGAGCTGTGATTGGTTGGGGTCAATAGGGTGTGACCCAATCACAACTCGCGCATGTATCTGTAATTGATGAAAACGTGCAGAATTCGTGCGTATTGGCTAACCAAACTGTAATTATTCTAGGTTGCCACTCGTCACCAAAGTACAATTAATTCCATAATTTACGTAATTTACGCTGATTTACAACTATACGTAAATTTTTTTAAACTTTTAAATACAAAAATTCATTTGGTATTTATGTATGAACAAAGTCAAGAAAGGCCAGTGAATTTAAAGGAATGACAGGAAAAATATAAAATAATTTAAAAAAGATGTGCCTTTAAAACACACGTCAAACTCATTGGGGTTAAAAATGAATTCGTAAACCGAAAGAGATATTGCCAACTAAATCAAGATATTTGATATCATCTGGAAGGGAATATAGATTCTAGAAGTAAAATATTTTTTTTAATTTACACAAAGTACCCTTACAAAACTATGACAAAGTTGGGCATCTTTGTCACCAGACATGATAATAATGGGAATATTCATAAAAGAGTTTTCTGGTGACCCGAAAAAGCTTAGAGCTTCAAAGGAAACCTATATACCTAATAAAAAATAAACCTACAACATACATATCAATGAAAACAATTTTTGGATTGAATTATAGGGATATGAGGTTGGCTATATTCATATATTATTATGCTTAGCTTTTACACAGGTCTAGATTCAAAAAATAACATACCTATATTTAAGTTTGATTCAGCTGGAAATAATTTGAACTTAGATTTAAAAGAGACAGTAAAAGATGCATTCTTTATTTTTTCATAAATTTTATTCCAAATTCTTACACCTACAATAGTTATTGAATATTTTGTCTGAACTCTGATACTATTGGGAGTTTTAAAATTGTGCCTATTACGGGTGTGATATGTATGACGATTTTCAAAGGTTACCAGCGATGAAAACAACTCCGAATTATAATCATTGTTATTAGCAGTCTTAAATATGTATTAAGCAATACTCTGAGAAAACCTTTTAGATAGTGACAACAATCTTTTCATATATGAAAATACTGTTGCTGTTAATTATATTACAGCAGTTGGCTATCAATAAAATCTATCAGAAATTAGCGTCAGCATGGAAGAGATCATTTTATTATTAGAAACATATATTGATAACTGTAATAATACCAAAATATGTGAAGTATTAAATTAAACATTATATGCATATCTATGTAAAAAAATAACTCCAAATATAGACTAATTTCAATGAGAAATATTGAAAGTTACAGTCGGGTCAGATAATATTCGTACCGTACGATAAATGTAAAATTTTCCTTTATAACTTCTAAAATATCAATTCCTGAATTATTCCAAATCTTTGTACACTTTCAGATCTGACATCGATAATGATACACAAAAAACTTCAAAGCAAATTTTTATCAATAACAAAAGTTACAGAGATTTAATTATAAAATGGGGGGACAGAAAGTATTCATACGGCACGAAAAAATAACACATTTAATTGAAATTCAATATTTTTAAGACCCTACGAAGGCGATAGGGGTTATATTCATGAACTACAGTGTAGTACCGAGCCTTTTTTTGAATACAGTCATTGTTATTCTCCCATATGTTGCAATCGTTGGCTTTGTTTAATAATTAGTCTTTTTATAAATCTCAAATCATGCCAAAAGCTAAAGAACACCGTATGGAGGTGAAGAAGATAGTCTTAGCGATGCACAATGACGGATAGGGGTATGGCAAGATATCCAAGGAGATAAAACTACCAAAATCCACGGTCCAATCCATTATTAAGAAGGAAAAGGATGTTGGTCTCCTGGAGAATCTCCCTCGGAGTGGACGTCCGGTAAAGGTTTCCCCACAAGTATCCCAAGAGTTGTTCGAGAGGTCAAAAAAATCCTCGTGTGACCAGGGATGAAGTTGGTCAATCTTGGAACAATCTGGAAGAAGTGCCAATCGATTAACTGTAAGTAACATTCTGCACAAGGATAACTTGAGAGGCTGCCGTCCTAGGAAAGCTCCTCTACTGCGTTCTATGCATTTGAAGGCAGTGTCCAAATGGTTAGCAGATGAACGTGTTAATGTCCTCCCATGGCCATTTCATTCACCAGACCTCAATCCCATCGAAAATATGTGGGCTGAATTGAAAAAAAAAGAGTAAAGAAAAGGCAACCAAGTAATCTGGCAGAACTTGAGATCATTACAAAAGAAGAATGGAGTAAAATAGACAAGGAAACCTGTCAGAAATATGTGGGAGACTATTCTGGACGCCTCTAGGAAGTTATCGAGAACAGAGGATTCACAATTGACTATTAAAACAATATTATATACATTTTCTTGTTACAGTATGAATACTTTCTGTCCCCCCATTTTCTAATTAAATCTCTGTAACTTTTGTTATTGATAAAAATTTGCTTTGAAATTTTTTGTGTATCATTATCTATGTCAGATCTAAAAGTGTACATTCAGGAATTGATATTTTAGAAATTATGAAGGAAAATGTTACATTTATCGTACGGTACGAATATTTTCTGACCCGACTGTACATGGAAGACAAGTTTTCCGGTAATATCAGGAGATTTTTGTCCCAAAAGAATGTTCGAAGTACAGATATTAAAATGTTTTGCCTAATGGCACTTTTTTGGCCATTTCAAGTTTTGATCACGTTTTCATCATTCAATTCAAATATCAGAACAAACTGTCGTCAAATTGAACTATTTTCATTCATACCATTTACTATTTAGCGAGTACCAAATATTTTAAAAAGTACGAGTTACTATTTTAGCTGTTCTCGTAGTTTTAATGTATATCGTTAAGGTTATGCCCTTCAACTATATAGTAGCCGCGTCTTGGGATGGCTTCATTTACTACCACCCCTTCATTTCCCCTTCATCCGTGAGCGCAGTCACAGGTGCATTTGTCACTATTAAGTTACAGCATTTTCAGAATAGCTCTCCTTCAACAATGAGTATTGTCAACAACTGGTAATTGGAGACTTTGTTCGTTGAGGTACTATCGTGGAGGCTTGTTCCTAGTCCCTCGTATGTATCTTTCTTTTGACTTTCCTTATCGATGACTACAAGATTACCACTAAAGAATTAATTGACGTCCTCTAAGCAAATGATGTGGAGTAATCTGAACGTCAAATATGGACATTTTTGGGAAGTAAATTTGATCGAGAAAAAACATCTTTTGGACGTTCCGTAGTTAGTCAAACTTCAGTTTTAGTATTAAGGTTATTTTAAGTATCTGGAATTCTTGGTTGTAGGAAAAATACATTATAACATTTTTTTTGGAAATCAGAATTTAGTTACAATATGAAATCTCATCCAAAAAAAAATGGTAATGGTAATTATAGAGACTTTACTACTCAATAGTTATGCAACAATATTCCCACTTTACTAATAATTAGAAATTAATAGTAATTCTTATATTATTTCGGCATACAAAAATGAAGTTCCAACTAAAAGTCGTGTCAAGTACTCATTCGTTGATCCACGATGTTTTTTCCACAGAAAATTTATAGGAGTTGCTTGCAGATTATAATCCTAATCCTCTCAAACAAGACCAGTTGTTGAGTTTTAGGGGAAAATATTAACGTGGAAACTGGTGAACGTACGCTCGATTTCGTGAACATTCACACGGAATGACATACTTTTAGAGATGGGGTTACAACAATTGAAGATTAAATTGGAATCGGAAATTTGTTTAATATGTGGTAAAGAAGGATTTATATGGCAGATAAATGCTTTATCCGATATAGTGTCCGGAAAATTCATCTTGGAAAATTCGACACTGACAATTATTTTGGGACAATTTTCGAAGACAATTCTTCGTGGACAATTCAACGCAGATATTTTTGAGATATTTACTTATATGAATTTATATTTATACTATACCACAATTCTTTCAACCATCTTTAAAAAAAATCAAATTACTTTAGTAGTCTTCTAAGTTGGTTTGATTTCGAGGTTTGTATAAATTACTCCTATTGTTGATACCAATTCTGATATTGTTTTATTAATAATAAAATACCTCAAAATATGGAATAACATATTTTCAATTATTGGCAAATTACAAATTTATCTGAAAAATATTATTATCGTGTAAAAAAAGTTGTCATAGTCAAATTGTATCATTTAATAATTGGAAGATTTGAAGAAATAAAATTTTTTGCGAAATACAATATGAAATTGATCATTAATATGAAATATGGCAAAATGGATATTATGGCGACAAATTGTCTGCCATTAATTTTTCACGACAAATTAACCGTGACGAATTAACTCCACTACCAATTATCCTAGCTCTGCACGGTCAGACTAAGAAGAAAAAATAACATCTTGTTAGATGGATCCTTTACCATATTTTCCCTACAATTGAGTTTCTAGATAACATGAGAATGAGGGGAAAGGTAAGTTTCTTCATTCAATCCTCTGTGCAATTTTGTACATATGTGTCAGAGTTCGTCTGACACTTATTTTGGAGTATATTTAAATCTTCTACTCTCCAAATGAAGAAACTCAATAATTTGATTGTTTATAATCACAATCTAGCAATTAGTTTACAATCTCCGTCTCAACAAAAGGAATTGACTGTCTTAAGACAGTCAATTCCGGTGTAGTAAGTAACTTTGCCAAAAGTTTTAATTGAATGGAACAAAAGGAGAAATTACATTACATTTAAGTCTGCAAGAGATGCAATTTGCTAGAACTCTCACATATTTCATAAATATATATTTGACTCTGTCAAATGGCAACTTAAATCAATGATAATCTGAAGAGAAATCATAATTTTTAGCACCATTAGAATATTATATTATATTACGATTTTTAAAATCGTATTATAATCGTATTTCAATACGATTGCATTTCTTTTTTTAGGGAATATATCAATTTTATTCGACGACCTCATAATTATTGAACATGGAAAGAAATACATACAAAGCATTCAGTCACTATTGATATTCGGTGCACCGATAATTGGGCACAGGACAATTTGGCTCCGACAATTGGGCCCAGGATTATTGGTCCCCACGATAATTAGACACCGGACAATTTGGCCCCAAAACAAATAAGTCCAGAAAAATAATTGGGCAGATGACACAATAAAGAAGTGTTACTTTGTTATTTCTAGGGAAGTGACAACATTATCCCTGGAATATGCTTTATATTCTCTAAAAACATGTTTCTAATTTTTAATTCGATTGATATACTTGATAAGGTATATATTAGCAAGCCCCTTAAATCGCAATTGGATACTAATCTCATGTTTCGGTGTAATGAAAATCTTTGAGGTATTTTTCGATAGTCGTATTAACTTAAATAATGTCATATATGTAGAAGAATCCAAAGACATATATTTAGTAAAAAAGGGTTAATTTCAAAAATTATAGGTTACATTGAACAGTTGGGAAAAAATGAGATAATGAGGATAATTCTGTAATAATAACTCTGAAAACTCTTCAAAATTGAACACTAAATGTAGGGTGAAGGATTTTCAATTTTTTTTTTCAAATCGTAATAGTGCAGAAAAGCTGCGAATGGATGTAAAAATGATGTGTGCAAAATATATAATTTAAAAAAAAATGTTTAGGGTGAGCGCCGGTACTTCAAAATTTCGAAAAATTACCCAAAAATCTCATATTTTGCCTTTTTTCAAAATAATGTTACACCCATGAAAAATTATGATAAGAACTTGTATTAGTGATGAATATGATCATTGGAGGACTTACTACTTCAAAATAATAAAAATAAAATATTTTTTTAACATCTGCTATTGGCCCCACAACTCTAAAAAAAATCGAAAGAGCATTTTCTTAATTTTTTTTTTCATCATAATTATTCAATATATTATTTAACTCTTGTCTAATTTTCTACATAAATGTATTAATAATGAAAAAATACCTCGAATCAAATGCCTTTATAAATGAAATCACCCAGAACTCACTACGAGGAGTTGGATGCATTTTGAGGGCCACCCTATCCACCCCCATCCGCACCACCATGAATGGAAAACAATCTATATTAGATTAATATAGAATCAAATGTTATAAAGATGGGCTTGATTGAATTTTACATGTTGTCAGACTATTTCGAGCTGATGTTCCAGCATTTGAAGTTGGTGCCTCAGTGACCAGTTTTATGTGCCCCTCAACTGCTTGAGTGTGGCACGGAAACTGAAGAATTGAAGATGGATTTTTCCTATATGAAGTGTTATCAATTACACTTTCAGTTGAAAGATGCATGGTAAATGGAGGCTCTGACCGCACATATAGCTTCCAATGAATCAATTCCCAATAACTTTGAAGGATCTTAATTCTCCAGCACAAGTCCGAGCCTTAAGAATCATTCTCCATCACAACTTTCGAATTATTTCATTGCAGTCATGTGGCATATTCAGGATTACTTACTGAGGATGCGCAAATTAGGAATTTCTCTTAATTAAGGTATCTACTACCTTCTTGCACCTTCGATTGAAAAATTGTGATCTTTGCACCAAGGAGAATAAAAGATGTCTGCCATGTATGTGTAATGAAACTGTTCTTCTCTAAGGGTGGGGCG